>OZ018332.1:79130390-79400390 GCA_963969495.1 Ceratothoa steindachneri
AATGCACTAACGAAGCGATGGATGCGCGACTTAAAACGCAGTTAGATTTAGTCGAAATACCACACACACTGACATCACTCTCTAGTTATCGAAATAAGCTGGTGCAAGATATGGAAGATAGGGTAGCTGTGGCAGAACTCCCCAACCGATGTCAATTATATTTTCCTTCGGCCCCCGTCCCGCATGAGAATGTCCATTCTAAACACAAACCGAAGGGATGCAGCTAACCATCTGGAGGATTGTGTGCTCTCTCGGACTTAACTTCCGTAGGATATTCTGCTGCGATATATATTCCGCACATATTTACTTCTCTTCATCACTTTCTTTACAGATTTCTCTTTACACACTTTCTGCGTAGAATCCTTCGTTGGTTTTCTCTTTAAAATAAAAACAAATACCATGAATAAAAATTAACCTCGCCTCCTGCTACCACAGATAAAGGGATTTTAGCAACCAAAGCTTACAACTACTGTATAATACCAGGAGATCTTTGCAATAGTCTATACATTGGAACAGTTTACACTAGGCATCCCCAACCTCTCCTCCAACAACAACCTTGCCGTTGGTGAGAGAGCTTGCGCGATCTGCTTGAGTTAGGCTAGCTAAGCATGGGTGACCCACCCATGCCAGTAAGGTAGCTGTAGTAGGATCCAGACTAATTGTTGTCAAACTTCTCTACCACTTCTTTGATGCGTCTCCTTGCATTCCCCCTACCAACCTCTTTGATTCTGTTAGTACTAAGTTTCACCAACTCTCTTCAACTGTCCAAAAAAACAAAAAAAAACAATAAACAAAAAACAAACATTCATCTCTATTACAATAAGTTGTTTATTAATGAGGGCCTCACCAGCTCCTTATGCTGCGTGAGAAGAGAGGCTTCGGAACCTCTTTAAATAACGCCTTGGAACACTCATAGGTTGCAAGAGACTGAGATCGAAGGGATCTCAGGCGTTTGGGGTACGATTAATGAAGAAATGCTAGGTACCCCTTAGAAGCTTTCTCCTAACGTGTAATTGCCTGACCAGCTCCCTGTGACAGCTACTTGGCGAATAAAGGCTCAACTGCTCTTTGGTGAGAGAAGCTTTTGTGCCTTGCTGGTTGCGAGATCAGCTAAAGATCTCGGATGAAGTCGTGGGCACTTAGCTTTACTATTTGCCTTAAGTCTGGCCGTTTTTAGTTGATTAGTAGGCTTAGTAGGAAGACAGTTACACCTCAAGCACCCCTATCAAAAAAATCAGAGAACCAGTTCACTGGGGCTCTCGTGCTGCTCATTTGGGAGCTGCGGCATGAATGGGGACGTCCGGCCCAGGGGAGACCTTAGGATTGGTGTGCTTGGTCAAAGGGTTACTATTCGCCGAACGACCGTAAACCTCCTGGAAATAGGCGGATGTGATTAGTGCGAGAGAAAATCACAACCAAAAAACTCTTTTTCAATGCGTATGGTCCGAGAGTTTTTAAGATATCGAAGAAGAATAGTCCTCCATTTCGCAAGCTAACCTGCAAAGTCTTGCAGGAGTTGCAAGGAGCTCACAGTTGCCGTTAGTGCCTGTGACTTCTGCGAACTCGAGAAGCGCCTGGGCGAGAGCATCGCTCAACTGAGAGAGGAGAACTCCCTCCTTAAAAGGAAGTTCAACTCTTAAAAACAGAGAGATGCAGATGCTCAGGCGAGAAGGCCCCCGACGTCCAACAGCCGATTTCTTCTGCTGAAGGCTTCCTCAACGAGCCAAAAAAGACGAAAAGAAAGAAGAGAAAGTAAAAATATAAGAAGAGAAAGTAGAAGGAGAAGAAGAGAAAGTAGAAAGAGAAGAAAAGAAAGTGGAAACAGAGTCGAGAAAGTAGAAGCAGAAGAAGAGAAACATGAAACAGAAGAAGAGAAAACAAAGGAAGACAAGAAGAAGAAGAAGAAGAAGAAGAAGAAGAAAAATGTAGAAATACAACAGGAAAGCGGTAAGTCGCTTCCGAAAGGGAAGTCTAAGTCGTCTGCAGACAAATGTGCAAGAGTCACCCTTATTGGTGATTCTTAAGCACGGGGTCTGCAGCCCCTGCTAGCGGCCCGCCTTCGCACTAGTGTGGAGGTAAGCTGCCTGTCAGGATATGGTAACCACCACATCAGAGTAGAGGCTGAGAAATCACAGATTTCTGAGAGCTCAGTCGTTGCTCTGATGGTCAGTGGAAACGACCTCTACCTGAGAGGAGGTAGGGTAGGCCCTACAGATAAAATCCTCTACGCGGTCATGGGTGCCGTGGACGACTGTGGACTGAAAACCCGCAAGCGTGTTGTAGTCGTGATGCTCCCGAGGAGAGGTCCAACACGGACCGCTTACTCGATGAACGTCTCTTTAAACAGGCGCCTGGCAGAGGGGGTCTTTTTTGTGGACCCGTACCACACCTTTTATGGTAGAAATTATCTATACTAAAGGGATGGGGTACATCTTTTTTTTAAAGGAAAGGCCTTTCTGTCAAACATCCTTCAGGATGTCGTAGAGGGGACTCAAAGGAGTATCCGGCCCAGAGCGAGGGCGGACGTACGACATACGCCCGTGTCACTCCTGGAACGACCTTCTCAGAGGTCGCAAAGAGGGGTGCCTCCTCGCCAACAAATAAGCCGGGAAACGAAAGAGCGTAGGGAGTCCTTCAGTCGGGGACTCTCTGAAAGTTCTTCTGTTCAATGCGAGGTCAATCAGGAACAAATTTCCTGAGCTCCGTGGCCTCGTAGCGACGGAAGAACCCGAAATGGTAGCCATAACAGAATCGTGGATAAAAACCTCAAACCGAGACTTTGAAGGCGAATTCACGGTTCCTGGCTACCAACTCTTTCACAAAGATAGGCCAGACAGAAAGGGTGGTGGTGTAATGTTGTATGTCAAGGATACAATTGAATCTACGAACTCCAACATTATATCCGACCACGAGCTCCTAGGCGTTGACCTAGAAATAGGTCCTGTCAGATACAGGGCCATGCTGCTTTACAAGCCCCCTTCCCAACCCGTTGAGAAGGACAGGAAACTGTACCAGCAGCTGGGTGAGTTCGTTCAAGGCAAAGTGTGCATCGTTATGGGCGACTTCAACAGCCAAGTTGACTTAAAAACCAGAGCAGCCTGTGGCAAGAGCGCGCTACTCTTGGAGTTCGCCAACAACGAGTTCCTCACTTAATGGGTCAGAGAACCGACGAGAGGAGACAATATCCTTGACTTGGTCTTCACCTCTGAGGATTATATCGTTAAGAGATGTCTATGTAGGCAAAGAGCTCGGTGGCAGTGATCACCAGCTTGTTCGATTTAGCGTCAAGATCCCGAAGGTAGGGTCTGTTGCCAGTCAATCAAAGAAACTTGACTTGAGAAGAGCAGACTTTGCAAGCCTTCGTGCTGGACTTACTGACGCGAGGCTAGAAGTGTACGATGCTGTTGAAGACTCGTGAAATAGTTTCAAAACCACATTCATGAGTCTTCAATCGCGTTTCATCCCTCTGAAATTCCCCCGTAGATCTTCTGTTCAACCAAAGTGGTTTAATCGAAAAATCGTCCAACTGCTTAGGGAGAAGAGAACTGTGTACCGGCAATCAAAGATCTCGGGTGACTTTGACGAATACCTGAGGCTAGCCAGGAGAGTGAAGTCCAGCATAAGGGCGGCTAAGTGGTCTGAGAAACTCCGAGTGGCGAGACTCTGTAAAGAGAATCCCAAGGAGTTCTTTGGATATGTAAACAGCCGTAAACCAATCCGTTGAACGATTGGCCCTTTGAGGAATGAGGAGAGGGCATTAAAGCATTCAGATGCAGAAAATGCTAACCTCCTCAACGATTCCTTCTCTTCAGTGTTTACTGAAGAGTGTGGTCCCATCCCCCAGCCGACGGATTCCTACGCGGGGGAAAAGCTGGAGGATATGGACTTCACCGAAAAATAAATAGAAAAGAAGATCACTGACCTAATGACGAATAAGTCACCTGGCCTGGATGGGTTTCTGCCTAAAGTGTTAAAAGAAGTGCGCGATCAAGTGTCACGACACCTGAGCACAATCTTTAACGTGTCAATCCAGACCGAATGCGTTCCTAGAGACTGTCGTGAGGCGTTGGTGACTCCTATCTTTAAGAAAGGAGACCATAGCCAACTGTCGAACTACCGACCTATCAGTCTGACTTTGATAGTCGGTAAACTCATGGAAAGCATGATGGTGGACAAAATGACTTCGCGTTCAGAGTCAAACTTGCTACTGAGGAGTTTCCAGCACGGCTTCCGAAGGCAACAGTCATGCCTGACGAACCTTGGGGAATTCTTCCACTTCGTGTTTAGTGAACACGATCGGGACAAGGTGGTGGATGTGGTCTACTTAGACTTTCGGAAAGCCTTTGATAAGGTACCACACCACCGCCTTCTCCAGAAAGTGCGAGCGCTGGGCATAGACGGGAAAGTAGCCGGCTGGATCGAGAACTGGCTAAGTTGCAGACGGCAACGGGTGGTGGTGATTGGACAGGCTTCTGAGTGGGTGCTCGTTACTAGCGGGGTGCCTCAAAGTTCAGTCCTGGGACCACTACTATTCATCATCTACGTCAACGACATGAACGGTGACATGGTTGCCAAGATTTCCAAATTTGCCGACGATACCAAGCTTGGTATGAACGTTGCAAAGGATGGAAATACTGCAAGCCTGCAGGAAGATCTTCGGAAGATTGGGGAGTGGTCTGATACGTGGCAAATGCCTTTCAACGTCAAAAAATGCAAAGTGATGCATATCGGCCACCGAAATCCTCAATCACCCTATATCCTTAAGGGCACTGCTCTTGAATCCACCGACACTGAGAAGGACTTGGGTGTAACTATCACGAGTGTCCTCAAGCTCTCGAAACAGTGTATTGAGGTGAAGAAGAAAGCCCAAAGGATGTTAGGGTATATAAAGCGACAGTTTGTATATCGGAACAAAGAGATTGTACTGTGTCTGTACAACTCCCTCGTCCGACCGCACCTGGAGTATGCCGTACAATTTTGGAGTCCTTCATTCCGAAAAGACATCGCGAGATTGGAACGCGTGCAAGCCAGGGCAACCAAACTGATTGCCTTTATCAGACATAAAAGTTATGAAGATAGATTAAGGGAATTAAATATGTTCTCGCTGGAGACCCAAAGACTACGTGGTCAGCTTATCGAAGTATTTAAAATACTTCGAGGCTTCGACAGACTGGACTACGGGGATATTTTTCAGCTCAGCGATGGGAGAACAAGAAATCACGGCTTTAAACTTGAACTGAAGCGATATCACCGTGATATGTGTGGGAAATTCTTCACTTATAGTATCTGCGGTATTTGGAACGCACTTCCGATGGAAGTTGTCAACAATAAATCTGTTGACCAGTTCAAGTCAAGACTAGATAAAGTCTTGCGAAATCGCCGTTAAGATCCTCGCAAGTGATCTTCGAGGTTGCCAACGGACACCTTCGAAGTTTGCGCCAAAAGTACCCTCCTTGTATGGACCGTAAGGTCTTCTATTGTATTTATTTTTCTTGTAGCTCCTTGTAGCCTTTCTATGAAATGGATGCATCCTTCCTGCGAACAATTTAACTATGTTGCATCTTACCACTTTCAGTATAATTATTGAATATTATTATGCTGTGGGAATATAAATATAATGCAGTTCACATTTAAATATCACTTTTCAAATCTGCCTTTTCATAATTGAAGGTTGAGACCACCGGATGCAGTATCCTAGATAACTCTTTTAGGCGTCCTACACACGAGGACATTAATTTCTCGACCTCTTATTCCATATTTAAATAGAAATGATGGTAACAGACTCCTCCCAGAACGCACAAGGGGAGGCTAAATCTGGTCTCACCAATGCTTGAAATAGGATGAATGCATTTAATTAACCCCTTAATGACGTGTTCGTTAAATAAATAAGCGTTCACAAATGCTTACTTAATTCCTTTTACTGGATATTTATAACACAAACACGATTTGAACCAGGCAAAGTGAGTATTTTAACCAACAAGGACGAACCAATAAACAAACTAAGATCTTTTTCAATAGACACCATATAGCAACAGCAAGAAGGGCATCAATTCGAGTTTAGGTACTGAAATTGACTTGAATATTAGAAAAAAGTTGATTCTTTTTCTGTTGAAGCAATTTCTACTTCCTGACTGACCCACCCCATCGTCGGTATTTGAGAAAGGGTCGCTATGTTCTCCCCTTCCCTCTTAACTCTCTTCAATAATCTGTGGTAAAGCCTCATTGGCAGAACAAAAAAGCCAAAATCAAACTACATAGTTCCTTTTTCATTTCGTCTTTCTTGTGAGGTTGCTGGTTCAATTCTTTTTCTTTGTGAGGTTGCTGATTTAATTATTTTTATTTGTGAGATTGCTGATACAACTACTTTTCTTTGCGGGATTGTTGATTTCTTGACGAGGTTGTTGATTCAATTTTTTTTTTTTAAGGTTGTTGGATCAATTCTGTTTCTTTGCGGGATTGCTGATTCAATTCCTTTTCTTTGTCAGATAGCTGGTTCAATTCTTTTTCTTTGTGAGGTTGTGGATTCGATTCTTTTTCTTTTTGAGGTTGATATTTTAATTCGTTTTCTTTGTTAGGTAGCTGGTTCAATTCTTTTGCAGGTTACTGATTCATTTTTTTTCTTTGCGAGGTTGCTGGTTTAATTATTTTTCTTTACAAGGTTTCAGGTTCAATTTTTTTTCTTGTGAGTTTGCTGATTTATTTTTTGTGAGGTTGATGGTTCAATCCCTTTTTTTGTGCGGTAGCTGGTTCAATTCTTTTTCTTTGTGAAGTTGTGTGAAGTTGCTGGTTCAATTCATTTTCCTTGTGAGATTACTGGTTCAATTCTTCTCCTTAGTGAGATTGCTGGTTAAATTCTTCTTCGAGTGAGAGTCATGATTATCCTGCTAAGAAATTTTGTTCTTGTTTAGACTACCCATAGCACGCGAAGAGTCCAGGTCTGGGTAATTAACGTGTAGATCAACAACAGTTGAACCTGGGTTTTACTCATAAAAAGAGTCGTCTTTGGGGATCCAAGTGAATAACTTTGCCTATGAAATCTTTGGTAATGGTGTTTTTGCTCGCCATAGGTCAGGCTTCATTCGGATCCTTCTGAATCATCCAGAGTTGTCGTTGGCTCTTGACATTCCACAGCGTACACCTCTCGATTTCCCCAGAGATTCTTCCAATTCATATTTTGAGAGGTCGTTCTTAAGTTCTTCAATCTCTCCAATGAAGATTAATTATCTTCTTAAAAAAATAAAGATGCAACATTGATCTGCAAATTTTATAAATGTAGAAAAAGAAAATAAAAAAAGTAAAGGTCACAAAAAATGCCGAAAAAATGTAGAGACTCGTAAGAATAAGGCCTGACAAAACTATATCCATTTCCCTCTTATCATTAATTAGAATTTTATTATGATTTAATCACCTCCCTCGAGGCACTTCATATGTATGTTGCCAGTTTCTTACCTGTCCCATCTGGAGTATCATAATCATTCCCAAACACTTTCACACAGGGTCGTTTACCCACCGCCACCTGGGATATAAAAGGCATCAGGTTGTTAGGAATCTCTCTTGGATCTTCTCCAATGAGTCCTGACTCGTCGGCTCCGACTGGATTGAAGTACCGAAGCGAGATCACTCGCCATTTCTGGAGGGGAGAATTTTGAGACTCAAAAACACTACCACAGAACAGAATTGTCGATACATGAAGGAAAAGATATAAAATAAGATTCCAAACACTTCTGCCTCATATAAAACCTGCGCTCGGAAACGTTCTCTTTCCCTAAGGATAATTTACATCGATGGCCTCGCAATTGATATGAGTTCCTTACCGTAAATGATACAACTTATGGCATCTCTTCGGATAGTGATCCTCAACTTTTACTGCAACGAGGCCTATTCACCCCTTCCGAGTCAAAAGGTACATTACAAAAAATAATAACTTTAGAGAATATTTTATAAATAAAAAGTCAAATATTATTTCATTTATTCAACAGGGTGCGACTCGAATCTGCCAGCCTGCGAACTCAATTCCCCGCTTTAAACCCCCAAACCCCCCCGAATTTCCCTCATGGGGAAATTTCCTCCCAGTTGACACTTGTCTAAGCTCTTGTAGACCCCCCCCCCCGGCCTTTGTTGAGTTACCTTTACTTCAATTGGATACATTTGGTTAGGTCAAAATAATGAATCTCAGTTTTTACCTGAAAATATGCCAGAACCCCGCCTTTCCTGAAGACAAGGCTGCTTAAAAACGTCGGGGGGGGGGGAGGGAGATCTACAAAAATCCAACTTGCCCTATGATTACGATATCCACCCATTTGTGTGTCCATGTGTTGTAGGCAATAACGGCCCAGAGAACCAATAAAAAGAACGAGTCATAACTAAAACAACAATGATTGATATCAATTTGAGAAAAAAAAAGAAATATTAAAGTGTAGTTTAGGAAATGGATGAACGGTGATAAGAAGGTTGGAGTAATGGTAGAGGGGGAGAGAAAGAGACAGAGAGAAAAAAAGCTTTTATTGAAAACGAAATACCAACAAGAGCATTGACGCCAGTAAGTTCGCCAGGAGAGATCTATAAAGAAAGTGGTGAATTGGAGGAAGCGAAAATGTGTGGAAGATACACAACCGCAGATCTTCCGGCAAACGTCGCGGCATGGAGAACCATCAAGCCTCCAGATGTCAGCGGCGGTATTTTTACGCCTACTACACCTGACCCCCACCCCCACCCGGTTTATCTTATCGGATACCTACTGAGGCAGGGAGGTGGTACCATACCTCAAGGTTTCAGAGTTAGGGGAGCTTCCCCCCTACTACACCCCCCTCCCCTCCCGCCTCACGGGAATAAAAATACTAGACTGACCTTAGTAATTTCCAAGCCAGAAACATTTTTTCGTCAAGTTTCTAAAGAAAGCGGTGAAGTTAGTGAAAGTAAGAGTGTGAGAAAAGTACATCGTGCAAGGAGATTTAGAAATTCTTTGGGACGCTATGGACTCAGAGAGGCCGAAACAATCCCGGACCTTCCTTTGTCCCGCAACGTAAGGAGAGGGAATTAAAAATGTGTGGAAGGGACATAGAAGAAAAAAAGATCAGTCAGAAAGGGGAGCGCAACTCTAATAAACTCTAATAAATTTCACACATGTCTTCTCCGCAAACACGTATATAGCATAGATGTGTAATAAATAAAATTCAATCAAAATACGTGAACAGGGGGGTAATTTGTCACCCGACTTCGTAAAAAAGAAAATGACACACAGAGTTTATTTAGACAGATAAATCTTCCAAAGTTGAAGTAATTTGATGTACAAATTAAAACCTTGGCCTTCAGGCGGCGTCAGAATCGGTTACAGGCCTTCTCGACGGTCCTCGTTTAACTGGGTGAAAACTGCGGTAATCGTGGACCTAATCTCCACCTTGGTGGTGGTCGCGGACTTGATGATCTTTTTCTCTCGACCCCGCCCCGCATAGTCCAGGGAGTTAGGGGGCCAGATATTCAGAGTGATGCGGTCAAAAAATAGTCTGACAGCCAAGACTGGGACTTCATGCTTGCGTAGCCAAACTAACTCTCCCAGGCTCTCCGTCCTGAGTCTGAGTCCCTTCGGGAAGATAAACTGGTGCATAACTTGGCCCCCACTACTGACCACTACCAACACCACAATGATGTGGACTGGAAACTTGGTCTTCATGACTCTCGATACATCTTTGGCGAACAGGGCAAAGCAGCGGCTGTTTTGCGGGTTCCCCGCCACTTGGTCCTGGCAGAAATTCTTCTTGTCTGAGAAGAGCCAAAGCACGCCAGGCTTGAGGGGATGCTCCTGTTTGTTCACAAGCTTCGCATCACGTCCCTTCCGCTTGTCTTTCATCTTCTGCGACAAAAGTCGGCCCTTTTTCATCTTGTATGAGAGGTAGGGGATGTCCTCCTACACAAACTGCATGATGGAAGACTCTGACACTCCTGTGTCCCTGGCTATGGACCTCATTGACTTGCAAGGATCGTTGTCAATGATGGCCTGGATCTCGGCAAAGAATTCTGCGGTTCTGTTCGTATCAGAACGCTTAGAGTGAGGTTTCCGAGCCGCGGTACCCTCGTAATCACAGCTTAACTCACCCAACTCTATCCTGAACATCCGCACCGTCCTCACATCGACATCCAAGTACTCGGATATTTTCGCATTCGAGCTCTCGGTGCGAGTCACAAGCAGCACAGCTTTTGCCTTTAACAAATTATTTTGAAGGATTGAATTCAGTTATGATATTGCTTCTTTTACAGATGATGCACAACCGAGTCTACTATGATATGAAGAAGACAGAACCGACGCTAGACAACATGCAGACGCGATATTTAAAGTTGCCAACGTCGACATATTATCCACCACCCCCTGCATACCATCGCTAAAGAAATATTCAACTGTAACGGGTTTATGGACGGAAATTGAGCAAGAATGGAACAAAATAACAGCAAAATTTGCTAAAACTTGTGAGGTTCTGTCGTCCTCGTTGCGCCGAAGTAATAGAAAACAAAAGTTTCAACACCTCAAGTTAAGTGTTGTAAGTTTAATCGTTGTTAAATCTTGCTTTGTTTCTATTGTATTTGCTTGTTAAGCAATTCTGTGAATGATCGTTCTCTTATTTTGCACGTGTCAATATTTGCTTTTGTTAGTTTATTTAGTATAATTTCAGGAATATGCGATTGAATCATATTAAATCTTCATAAAATATATTAAATCCATGCCTTTATGTGCCATGTAAATTTGATTTACTTACTCATCATAATTTTGCAAATATTTTAATAAAGGAAAATCGTTCTCTTATTTTGCTCGGTAGCTTATACGCGTACTAATTTATATAACATAGATGTGCGCGTGTAAAATTATATACCATATATACCTGTACTTAATTATGCGGAATAGTGTTTGATTTAATTGGTATATTTTAAAAGTGAATGGTTATTATCAAACATTAACAGTTTTAGTCATGGAAACAGTGCCATAAACACGGAATTTTCCCTTCAGCAAAAGCAATCCCAAACCCTTTGGGGGAATTTTTATAATCCAGAACTTAGGAATATTTTGAGGTTAACCATAACTTCGTATGGTATCTCTGTCCATCGTGTTCTTGGTAGAACTGGGCTTACTTTTATACACATTTCGCAGACATCATTTGTTAAGATCTGGATTGATTCGAGGTGTCGAGGCAATCAGGGCCTTTGAGACATTGAATAGGAAATGTGCAAGAAATTGAATGTAGAATGAACGAGAAGGAGTAGGACAAATAAAAAAAGTGTGAGCACTGCAAATGCGAGGAGTGTAAGAAGAGATGATCGAGCATTTTATGTTATATATTAATGGCGCTTATCTGGAGGTAGAGTAACAAGCGAATGTGCATGTTTGAAGAATGAGATGTGAAAGTGAATGTTCTGAGGTAGTACAGAGATAGACCGACGACAAGCATTCTATATGGATTCTATAAGGATTTTTAATGAAACTTTATCTTATTAATATGAGTTAAAGAGGGATAATAATTGCATGGTGTTGATGCACGCCGCTCTCAATTTCTTCATTAAATTCTTCATGGTGATGATGTCAATATTTTATGTGTCATGCGCCCCACCATCCAATCTGCCCAGTTGATGGCCTTTAGACTTCTCCTATTTATGTGTCACCTGACGACTGGAATTTCTAAATAATATTTCAATATAAATCTTGGTACTTTTTTATTATCTACATCCAGTTATTTTTTTTCATTCCCTTTCATAAACATACAAGGGATATTTACTGTCATGTATAACGCATAATTCAATGACTGACTAAAAAACACAAGACCCACAAAGTTCATTAAAATATTTATTTGCCACCTCGTGGCAGAGCCTTTTTCTGCATCAAAGCATTCTTTTCGAATTTACAACGCAATAGCAACGAGGCCGTGCCACGCAGAAGGTTAGTGAAGAGAGATTTCTGAAGAAAGTAGTGAAATTAGAGGAAAGGAAAATGTGTGGAAGATATATATAACCGCAGTTCATCTCTCGGGCATTGGGGGACGGGAGGGAAAACCACGTATTTGGGGCCTGGAGGACACGCAAGCCTCCAAATGTTACCTAATATCACCTAGATGGAGCATTAAAGCAAGTCAAAGGACTCTGCTAATCTATATGAATAAGTTATCCACTGGGCTGCATCAGTGAATCGATATGTTGGGGTAAATGTGATGGATCAATTAAAGATCAGCCATCTTAAAAAGAAAAAAGATGGCCCTTCTTTACTAGGTCAACTTAGAGATGGTTCCGATCACGGAGTTCGAGTGTGCTAAAAGAATAGAATTAACCCTGGCTGGTATTTACCGTCTCCTATCCGAAATAGGTAGAAACTGAGGATGTGCTTCCCTATGAATGCCTTTCATCTATTGTAAGAAAAGGAGAAACACTAATTTGTGGGAATTTCAATTACTCAAACGTTAACTATGGAATCATCACTTCGAATTAATATGTGGAAATATTGCTTAATTTCATTCGGGAGTTTGTTTTGTTTTTTTCAAAAGGTCGAAGAACCTACGGGGGCTAAAATATATTGGATTAAATTATCACCACGGAAGAGACTTTGGTAGGGAACACTTGTGCAGGTGAGCGTTAAAATATTAAGTCAATACTCGTAAACGTTTTATACTGTGGAGGACTTGTCAAAATTAGCAACACTAGGCGAGGAAATAAACTTAGAAAACCAAAGTTCTATCCACCTTGAATAAAAATGAAGGAGAAATTATCGCATACATATATAAAATGAAACAATCAAAGCAACTCGAGCCCGATTGGGTGAACCCAACCCATATTAAAGAATGCATTAGCAAGACTGCTCTGTACGATTTTCAACCGTGCTGATGTTACGCCAATATTAAAAAGGGGGAGAAATCTGACCCTACAAATTTCCGTCCTATCAGCCTAACTCCATTAATTGGGAATCTCTTAGAATCAATAATTAAAGATAGTTTAGCGAGTTATCTCGAGACAAATAAGTTAATCATAGACACACAGCATGGCTTCAGACGTCGATGTTACTGTCTAACCAAACTACTTGAATATTTTCATTCATAGAATGATTTCCATCTAGGACGAAAATAAAGCGGTGGATATAATTTACCTTGACTTTCAAAAGGCTTTGGACACCGTTCCGCAGAAAGGATGTTGATTGTAATTAGAGCACATGAAGTGAGAGGAAAAATACTCAAATGGATATAAAACTGGTTCTCAAATCGATCACAGCGGGTGGTTGTATATGTGGTGTGCTCAAGGTGAGCCACAGTCACCAGCGGGGTATCCCCGTCAGTCCTTGACTCACTATTATTCATTGTTTCATTAATAACTTCGATAATGAAGTGATTATTAGGATCCCCAAATTTGCTGATGAGACGAAGCTAGGAAGCAGAGCCCTTTCTAGATCCGAAGCAGAGGACAGGCAGAGAAACCTTATTAAAATTGTCGATTAGGGGGATAAATGGCAGATGAACTTTAACATGCGTAAATGCAAGGTCATGCATTTAGGATGTCATATCTTAAAAGTTGAATATCATATGAACGGCCTAATCCTTGAATCCTTTAACTTATAAAGGGACCTGGGTTTTTTTTTAATCTCAGAGTACCTCAAAGTGTCTAAGCAATGCGGAGAAGCTTGGAAAGAAAACAAACCGAATGCTAGGAAATATTGCCGGAAATTTCACTTTCAAGTCATAGGAAATAATTCTACCTCGATGCAAAGCGCTCATGCGTCCACACCTCCAATATGCAGTGCAATTCTAGTCTCAACAATTTAGCAAAGATATAGCGCAGTTAGAAAAAGTGCAACGTAGAGGTACTAAACTAATTCTTGGAATTAAAAATTAACGGTACGAAGAGAGTGTTCGTTCATTGAACCGATTACGTGGGCACTTGATCGAAGTATTCAAAATCTTAAAAGGATTTACAATATTAATTACAGAATACTGTTCGAGATGGAGGAAAAGTCAACATACGCCAAAACGGTTTCAAATTGGTAAATAAGCGTTTCAACTCTACTATAACCAAAAAATTACTTTAGTTTTAAAATTCCACAAACATGAAATAGCCTACTTCACCGTGTAGTAGAAAGCACGTCAGTGAATATGTTCAAAATCAGACTTGAGTATTTTAATAGTGTAAATATCACATAGTGGGAGGCACAGTTCATGCATCAGAAAGAGTTGAAAAATCTGAAGGAAACGAGAAATAAAAAGATGTCAGCGACGTCCCCCTGCATGAAATGTGGACGAATGGGCTTTACCTTTTTCATTTTTGTCTGTCCTATACCTAAATTATTTTCATCGCTAGAAGGCGAAGCCTCGGGGAGAAGAGAGTACTGTTCTATCACACATGTAGATAAGTTTGTATCGTAGTTACATAATAGTAAGTGGTAGGTTAACATCATATGTGGTAAACGGGATGGCATTGAGCGAACCATAGGGTTTTTGTTGGTCCTTGTTTTGTAGGTCTGTAGTTCTGTAATATTTATTTTTACGTTTTCAATTTGATTTCCGCCAGTTAAAATATCGGCGCGTTTTCTGAAATGGAGATAAAGACGATGCAGTTATGAAGTATATTCGTCGATCTTAGAGCATTCATTTGTGAGGTGTTGCCTCAGATGATAAATATCTCGGAATTTCTCGGAGAAAATCTTCTCTTTCAGCCTACCCCAAAAGGAAAAAGCAAAAGGGAGGAGCCTATTACACATTGCTATCAGCACGCCTACATCTGACGACGTGAACAGCAGCTTTGCTGATCGTTTGCTAAGTGAAGGCATGAGAAAACGGTGAGGTATGTCTCTCATGCGACGCTACTGTCATAGAAAAAAAGGTTCAAACATGAAGGATTCGCTGATTGGTTTTATGACACAATAATACAGCTTTACTTGCACTTTCTTTCCTAACAAGAACCGGCTTGGGCTCGCCAGTGATTATTATGTGAATTTCATTATCCGGTTAAGAACCTAGGCCACGAGAAAAAAAAAAAGTGTATCCCAAATACTTGGCGGCAAAATTAAAAATACTATAGTTTCTCATAAAATAGAATTATATAGCTATCGTTTTCTATATCATATTTATTTTAAGGGAAAACATTTCAAATTTAGAAGAATTTAAAAAATAATAATCAATATGTCTCTCCCAACATATCCGTAAGAAATTTAATAGAAAATAGTTTATTTTTTCTAAATTTCATAATATAAGAAAGTTTATTTACTTTCCTAACCAATGAGAAGTTTCCATCTAAGTATTTGAGTTTTATCAGCAAAATATAGCTAAACTTAACAGTAATAAGGTAAAAGGTAGAAAAATTGAGACGATCAAAGCCATGGCCGCAGCGATAATGAAACTCTCTTCTTTTTTTTTATCACCCACCATTATTAGGGATGATATGAATAAAGGGAGAACTTGGCCTAAAAGATTATTCGTTACGAGTATATCAACAAACTTTCTAAGATTTATTATGTTTCAAAATATTTAATTTGCTAGGAGTTTATTTAAAAGATAAAGATAAGGAACGCGGTTAGTTAAAAAGGAATTAGAGGGAAATGCTAACGAGGATAGATTCGAAGAAAATACTTTAGAGTAGTTTATTTGAGAACCATCCTTAGATAATATTACCATCTAACTCCCAAGGAAAAACAAATAACATTCATTTTTTAAATTTTACATAACTTCATTTACGTTTATTTTTTAATATTAAGAATGAATCGCCACATAGTGCGATGACTATTAATTTATAGGTCGCCAAATATGGGGCAAGGTTTGTAAGTAAAAGGCTCCTTTGTGAAGGAATTGAACACTGGTATTTTTACTCCACTTTGAAATGTTTACATTTACGGTAAAGCTTTAATTTGTGCAACATGAATATTTTAAGTCGGGTTATAATGGCACGAGCAAGAATAATGGAGATTCGCAGAGCGGTGAATTAAGAGTCTAACAATCAATCAATCAATGGGTCAATAATAATCTTTAATAACAATAATAATTATGATAATGATCATATGAATGAAAATGTTCTCTTATTTATACCGGGCATCATTTTGGAGGCGACGCGTAGCTCCGCCTTCCTATGGTCGCAGAGGCGGTGCTAAGCTACCTGTCAACCCAGAGGAGCCTATGATTGGTCGGAGTCTAGCCTGTGATTGGTTGAAATTATCTACTTCGTATCTTACTTTAGGTGTCTTTCCCCCCTTCTCGCGGGAAGAGAGCGGGAATACCTCTCTTCTGGATACCCCTGGTAGTGATTACCTTTTCGATTTGATCGGAAACGAGGTTTCACACTAAGTGCATCCTTCCTTTTTCTACTCTATCCTTCTCCTTTTTCACTTTTATCCTATCTTTTCCACTTATTATACAAAAAGAAAAAAACAACTAAAAAAAACCCTACTATCATGTCACTCTTACCCTTTTTTCCATCTTTTTACATATAAGGACCTGTCAGATACCTCATGCGTCAGAAGAGAGGCTTTGGAACCTCTATAAACAACGCCAATCGATGCTCACTGGTTGCGAGAGACTAGGACTAGACGTGTCCTAGGCGTTGGAGCACGACGAATGGGATGAGGGTAGTGCCCCGTTAACCCCTTTCCTGGCCGGTAATTATTGACCATTCCCAGTGACCGTTGACGGGTGCTTCTGGCAGCATCGGCCCTTTGTTCCCAGGTTGGTTGCCAGGCCAATAAAAAGCCTTGGGTCGAGTCTATTGGTGGGGCGGGATATCTATTGAACGCTACTCCGAGATCCAGACCGTCGTGAAGGGAACTAGTAGGAGTTTAGTACGGGGCGTGCTCCGTTGTTCACCTGGTGATAAATCGATGGCCCCTTCGGGGACCGTCAGTGCTGCTTGGTTGGGAGTCATGGCACGCTGAGGTTTCACGACATGGTTGGACTAACAGCAGCACATGGAGCGTGCCTTCTGAAAGATTCGAAACGTCTCCAATAGATAGGCGGGAGCGACTCACGTGAGGCGAACTAACCATTCCCCTTTTTTTTATTGATTGGTCACAAAGTATTCAGAGATATAAAGTGTTAAGCATGGCTGGAAAGAAAGGACCAGCTGCTCTTAAATACACATGTTCAGTGTGCAAAAAGGACAAGTGGTGTGTGGAATTCCAGGAGGGGTGTTACTCCAAATGCCATCCGGCAAGTATCTGCACTGACTGTGTCCTTAAAGGAGAAGTGCAAGAGCTCAAGGATCTATATAGAGCATCTGATGAAAAATCCAAAGAACTGGAGAGGAAGGTGCAGAAAATAGAGTCTGAACACGCGCGTCAGCTTCGCCGGCTCGAGGACAGGGTCGTCGAGTTGTCCTCAAGACGAGAGGTCCAGTCGGCTACCGATGTATTTCCCACCGACGTGGGTAGATCCGCCGACGAGACCCTCTCCCAAGAAGTGAGCACTGCATCGGCAGTGCCACTCCTACCTTCCAACGTCGCAGAGCTGGAGTCAGCTACTGCGGGACTGGCTTAACAAGCCAAAAAGAAGAAGAGAAAGAGGAAGAAAGGAAAGAAAAGGGAAGAGAAGGTAGAAACCGAAGAAGAGAAAGCAGAAACAGAAGTTAAACCAGAAGAAGGTATGAAAAAGAAAGAGGAAGAAAAAGAAGAAAAATATGAAGAAGAAAGAGGAAACAGAGAAGTCGCTTCCGAAATAATCTGTCCTCTGCAGCCAAATGTGCGAGGGTCGTCCTTATCGGTGATTCTCAATCAAGGGATTTGCAACCTATACTAGCTGCCCGCCTTCGCACCAGTGTGAGGGTAAGCTGCCTCGCAGGACGTGGGAACCACCAGATGAGAGTAGGGGGCTGAGAAATCTCAGAGTACTGAGAGTTCAGTCGTTGCCCTGATGGTAAGTGGTAACGACCTCTACCTAAGAGGAGGTAGGGTAGTCCCTACAGGCAAGATCCTTCAGATGGTCATGGGGGCTGTGGATGACTGTGAGTTGAAAACTTGCAGACGTGTTGTGGTCGGGATGTTCCCGAGAAGAGGTCCAAGCCCGATCGCTCACTCGAGGAACGTCGCATTGAACCGACGACTAGCAGATTTATGTATGGCGGAAGGGGTGTATTTGCAACCCTTACCGCATCTTTTATGGTAGGAACGATCTTTACCAAAGGGATGGGGTGCACCTTTCCTTTAAAGGAAAGGCTGTACTCTCCAACCTGATACAAGATGTCGTTAAGCGGACTTAAAGGCGGTCCGGCCCAGAGTGAGGGCGGACGTGCGTCAGTACACCAAAGTTACCCCTGGAACGACCTTCGCGGAGGTCGCTCGAAAGGGTGCCACCACACCACAAAAAGAGAACAGAGAGACAAGTAAGACGGGAAACGAAAAAACGTAGGGTGTCCTGCATTTGGGGAGTCCCTCAAAGTTCTTCTGTTTAATGCGAGGTCAATCAGAAACAAGTTTCTTGAACTTCGTAGCCTCGTAGCGACGGAAGAACCTGAAATGGTGGCCATAACAGAGTGGTGGGTAAAAATCTCAAACCGAGATTTTGAAGGTAAATTCACGATTCCAGGTTACCAACTCTTCTAAAAAGATATGTCATACAGAAAGGGTGGCGGTGTGATGCTGCATGTGAAGGATAGGCTCAAATCGACGAACTGCAACATTGTATCTGACCACGAACTACTAGGTGTTGACCTAGACATAGGTCCTGCCAAATACAGAACCCTGCTGATTTATAGACCCCCTACCCAACTCGTTGAAAAGGACAGGGATTTGTAGCGGCTGCTGGGTTAACTTGTACAAGACAGAGAAACCTGTGGCGAGAACGCACTACTCCTGGAGTTCGCGAACAACGAGTTCCTGACTCAATAGGTGAGAGAGCCGACGAGAGGCAATAATACCCTCTAGTAGGTTTTCACTTCTGAGGATGACATCGTTGAGGATCTATCGGTAGGCGAAGAGCTCGGTGGCAGTGATCACTGACTAGACAGATTAATAGTCAAGGTCCACAAGGTAGAGTCTGCGACTAGTAAATAGAGGAAACTTGACTTGAGAAGAGCAGACTTTGCAGGTTTTCGTACTGGATTGACTGATGCGAGGCTAGAAGTGGGCGAGTATGTTGAAGATTCGTGGAAGATTTTCAAAACTACGTTCATGAGTCTTCAATCACGTTTCATCCCATTGAAAAGCCTTCGTCGGTCTTCTGTTTAACCAAAGGGGTTTAATCTAGAAATCAGGCAACTGCTGAGGGAGAAGAGAACGGTGTACCGGCAGTCAAAGATTTCTGGAGACTTTGACGAGTATCGTATGCTAGCTAGGAGTGTGAAGTCCAGCATAAGGGTGGCAAAGCGTGCCGAAGAGCTCCGAGTGGCGAGACTTTGCAAGGAGAATCCCAAGGAGTTTTTTGGTTATGTAAATAGCCGTAAACCAATCCATCGCACGACTGGCCCTTTAGTGAATGAGGAGGGGGCGGTAAAGCACTAAGATGCAGAAAATGCTAACCTCCTTAACGACTAATTCTCTTCAGTGTTTACTGAAGAGTGTGGTTCCATCCCCCAGGCCACGGATTCTTACTTGGGGAAAAAGCTGGAGGAAATGGACTTCATCCAAGGAGAAATAGAAAAAAATATCACTGATCTAAAGACGAATAAGTCCCCTAGTCCGGACAGGTTTCTACCTAAAGTGTTGAAAGAAGTGCGCGATGAAGTGTCACAATATCTGAGCACAACCTTTAACATGTCAATCCAGACCGGATGCGTTCCAACAGACTGGCGTGAAGCGGAGGTGACTCCTATCTCCAAGAAAGGAGACCCTATTTAGCCGTCGAACTACCGACCTATCAGCTTAACCTCAATAGTCGGTAAAATCACGGAAAGCATCTTGGTGGACAAAATGACGTCATATTTAGAGTCCAACTTGCGATTGAGGAGTTCCCAGCATGGGTTTCGAAGGCACCGGTCATGCCTAACGAATCTTGTGGAATTCTTCCACTTCATTTTTAGTGAGCATGACCAGAATTTGGGCGGTGAATGTTATCTACTTAGACTTTCAAAAAGCCCTTAAAGAGGCACCGCACCGAAGCCGAGTTCGTTAAGTGCGTGCTCTGGGCGTAGACGGAAATGTTGCAAGTTGGATAGAGAACTAAATAAACGGGAGACAGCAATGGGTAGTGTTGAATGGACAAGCTTCTAAGTGGGCGCCCGTAACTAGTGGTGTTCCCAAAGTTTCTGTCCTAGGACCACTACTTTTCATCATATGTTAATGATATGTACGGTGACACGGTTGTTAAGATTCCTAAATTTGCCGATGATACCAAGCTGGGTATGAACGTCGCAAAGAAATGAAATAGTGCCCGCCTTCAAGATGATCTTCGGAAGATTGGGAAGTAGTCGGACACGTGGCAAATGCCTTTCAACGTGAACAAATGCAAAGTGATGCATATCGGCCACCGAAACCCCCAATCTCAGTATATCCTTAAAGGCACTGCTCTTGAATCCACCGTCACTGAGAAGGACTTGGGTGTAAAAGTCACTAGTGACCTCAAGTTCTCGAAACAGTGCATTGAGGCGGAGAAAAAGGCCCAAAGGATGCTAGGCTACATAAAGCGCCAGTTTAGATATCGGAACAAAGAGATTGTACTGTGTGTGTACAACTCACTTGTTCGACTGTACCTGGAGTATTCCGTACAATTTTGGAGTCCTTCGTTTCAAAAGGATATTGCGAGATTGTAACGTGTGAAAGCCAGGGCAACCAAACTGATTCCGTTTATCAGACACAAAAGTTACGATGATAGATTAAGGGAATTAGATCTGTTCTCGTTGGAAACCCGGAGAATGTGTGGTCAGCTATACGGATATGTTCCAACTTAGTGAGGGTAGAACGAGAAACCACGGGTACAAACTTGAACTGAAGCATTACAACAGTGATATGTGTGGTAAATTTTTCACATACAGCATCTGCGGTAGCTGGAACACACTTCCAGTGGAAGTTGTCAACAGCAATTCTGTTGATCAGTTCAAGTCAAGACTGGACAAAGCCTTGAAAAGTGGCCGTTTGGGCACTTAAGTCGTTGTGCAGAACAGTGCCTGCTCAGCTGTTAGCCCGAAGGTACCCTCTTTGAATGGACCATAAGGTCTCCTAGGGTACTTCTTTTCCTTGTAGCTTGTAGCTCTCTCTCGCTCTCTCTCTCTCTCTCTCTCTCTCTCTCTCTCTCTCTCTCTCTCTCTCTCTCTCTCTCTCTCTCTCTCTCTCTCTCTCTCTCTCTCTCTCTCTTGTGTGTGTGCAGTTATTGTACACTACACACGTCTCCTCTGGATCGAGAACTGGCTAAGTGGCAGACGGCAACGGGTGGTGGTAAATGGACAGTCTTCTGAGTGGGTGCCCGTTACTAGCGGGGTGCCTCAAGGTTCTGTCCTGGGACCACTACTATTCATCATCTACGTCAACGACATGGACGGTGACATGGTTGCGAAGATTTCCAAATTTGCCGACGATACCAAGCTTGGTATGAACGTTGCAAAGGATGGAAATACTGCCCGCCTGCAGGAAGATCTTGGGAAGATTGGGGAGTGGTCGGACACGTGGCAAATGCCTTTTAACGTGGGCAAATGCAAAGTGATGCATATCGGCCACAGAAACCCCCAATCTCAGTATATCCTTAAGGGCACTGCTATTGAATCCACCGACACTGAGAAGGACTTGGGTGTAACAATCACTAGTGACCTCAAGTTCTCGAAACAGTGCATTGAGGCGGAGAAAAAGGCCCAAAGGATGCTAGGCTATATTAAGCGCCAGTTTGGTTATCGGAACCAGGAGATTGTACTGTGCCTGTACAACTCACTTGTCCGACCGCACCTGGAGTATGCCGTACAATTTTGGAGTCCTTCATTGCGAAAGGACATCGCGAGATTGGAACGCGTACAAGCCAGGGCAACCAAGCTGATTCCCTCTATCCGACATAAAAGTTATGAGGATAGACTAAGGGAGTTAGATCTGTTCTCACTGGAAACCCGTAGACTGCGTGGTCAGCTCATCGAAGTCTTCAAAATACTTCGAGGGTTCGACAATGTTGACTACCGGGATATTTTCACACTGAGTGAGAACAGAACGCGCAATCACGGCTTCAAACTTGAACTGAAGCGTTACAACCGCAATCTGTGTGGAAACTTTTTCACCTACAGTATCTGCGGTAAGTGGAACGCACTTCCAGTGGAAGTTGTCAACAGTGAATCTGTTGACCAGTTCAAGTCAAGACTAGACAAAGTCTTGAAAAGTGGCCGTTTATGGACGCAAAACAATTGAGCAGGCATGTGCCCGCTCAATTGCTAGTCCAAAGGTACCCTCTTTGAATGGACCGTAAAGTCTCCTAGGGTACTTACTTTCCTTGTTACTCCTTGTTACTCCTCTTAGTCCACGGAGTGCGCACGATACAAAAAATAATTACATCCTATGAGAGAGTTACTACTTTATATATATACAATTGGTATCTAACCTCAAAGCTCCCATGTTTATTACAAAAATATATCTCAAAGCCATTATACAATGATAGCAATTAACAATGTCGCATGTACATATATACAATTTTCAAAGTTCAATAATATTTGTACATTGGGTTTTTTGCAAACGAAACCGTCTCCCTGATCAGGTTTTCACAATTTTTCTCGGGGATTCCTTCGCGTCCGATGAAGCGTTACCTGGTGCGGATTTAGTGTTTATTTCTTATGTTGCTTTTTCTTCCTTTTGTGTTTCGCGGCCGAGTTGCTCATAACAAGACCCGTGACCTTAGGCGGTGGCGGAAGGCCTGCCCTCGTTGGTTGCGGGCAATTTTGCCGGTTTCAACCTCTCAATGGAGACAGTGTCCCTCCTGCTGTTCGGAAACTCTAGCTTGAAGACCTTGGGACCGCGTTCGATCACTGGAAAGGGTCCCACAAAGAGCGTCTCTAAAGGCTTTCGAACGCGATCTATTCTCACCCACACATGTGACGCGTCTTGCAGAGATGGTGACATGAAAGGTTTTGGCAGCGAGTGAAGGTTGCCTTCCGATATTTGTCTGACATCGATTTGAGCCATCGTTAGTGCTACTTCCCTGATGAACTTGCATTCTATTTTGACGGAGATGAGGAGACCAATGGTTGCGGGTATAATAAGGCAGTGCCAGTCACTGGCGTAAAGGGGGAAAATCCCGAGTCGTTAGGCAAGGCATGAATGCCCAGCAGGATTATTGGCAGTGCCACTAGCCAACCTTGTTGGCGGGCCATTATTGAGGCCTTCAAGGTGCTATGTGCCCAATAGTGTGTTCTACTGACTGCGGCAGGGATGGTGCTGGCTGATCGGAGGCGGGCCCATACAGAGACCCAAAATTTTCCATGATCGAACGGCACGGGAGAGGGTACGTTGAGAGTTATCAGTGCAACTGAAGGCTTCTCGGAATCTTCACGGCTGTGGCAAGCTTCGTTTGCCGGTCCAGTAATTTTCTGCGCGCACAATCCTCCAAGAGATCGAAGTCCTACAAGAAATCGATTCCTAATATTGGAGAGGTGGTATCGGCGAATACGAATGACTACCTAAATGATCGCCGGAGACTTGGGATTGCAATATCAGCGTGCACCTCGTCGAGCATCTAGATTTTTCCGCCATTTGCCGTGGAAATGTTGACTCCCGATTCACGCACTTCACCTAATCTCACCATAAATTCGCATTTATGATTGAATATTTTTTGCGGCGATCGTGAAAACAGATGTCACGCCAGCGGCCGCGCTAGCTATGGCACGCCTGGTTAGTTTTCCGCCGGAAGCGGCGAATGGCCTAGAAGAAGACTGCACTTGCGAAGTCTCACCCCTCTTTGGTCGCCTGCACCAGGGTTTACAAGTTTTTGCCTTTTCACCCAAATAAATATGAGCACGGCACACCATAGGTTTTTGCCCTCTAATAAATGGCCGTCAGCCCACCGGGGATATTATGCTTATAGCCACTGTTATTATGCCCTGATCACGAAGAAATCGCGGCGTTATTCACACTATTTCTACATCCACAATTATTCACTGCACGATCATTAAATGCATAATTATTAGATTCACGATTACTAAATGCACTATTATTAAAATTACTATTATTATATGCACTATTAATTGGCACAGAGGAATCAGATGTGGACACTACACTGCATTCCCTCAATTGCCCACTCGCGTTTACACTCAAGCTTTGCGCTTTGTCGAACATGATCAGTTCATTTGCTAATTTAGCTAGTTGGGCCACGAATAGGTCCTTTTGCGACGCGATTACAGGCGCTATGCTTGGCGGCAAGGACTGAACAAAGTTAGATCGCACTAAATCTTCACCGACTCCTACCTGAAGTGCTGTCCTCCTTAGTTCTTCCAAATTCAGTGAGGGTGGGCCGGTAAGTGGGGAAGACGCTATGAGTTTGTCGAAAAGTTCGGGCTTGCTCTTCTCGAAAAGCCCAATGACTTCCGTCTTCAGGTTGTTGTAGTTTTGTCCTTCAAAAATATCCTCTGGCAGTCGATTGACAATCTCCGGGGGCAGTGAGGCTAAGATTTGATCAAATTTTGCCTCGTTCTTTTTTATACCAGCGTTGTGTAACTGAGCTTCAAGTATACGGAACCAGCCAGTGGCCACTGATTCGTTAAACATAGGTGGTTTTATGCTTACCGCATTCGCGAAATCTCCTTCTTGCCTTGCTTGCTGGTTGCCTGTGCTTTCCATTTTCTTTGTTTGCTCTTCTTTCTTCTTTGTTCGGTTTCTGCAGCTAAGGTCGCTAGCCAGTTATTAAGGTTCAAAAGAAAAAAGGTCGCCAATTATAGGTGGCCAAATATGGAGTCACCAGTTATAGGTTTGGCGTAAGTAGGCCTTGTTTGGATTGCAAGGCGATCCTATAAAGGTTTAGTAAAGTGGCTTGCTTACAGGTTTCTTGACGTATGATCCGAGGGGTATTAACCGATCAAGGTTTGTAAGTAACAGGCTCCTTTGTGAAGGAATTGAACACTTGTATTTTTATATCACTTCGAAATGCTTACATTTACGGTAAAGATTCAATTTGCGCAACAGGAATATTTTAAATCGGGTTATAATGGCAAGAGCAAGAATAATGGAGATTCGCAGAGCGGTGAATTAAGAGTAATAATAATCAATCAATCAGTAGGTCAATAATAATCTTTAATAACAATAATAATTATGATAATGATAATGATCTCTGAACGAAAATCTTCTCTTATTTATACCGGGCATCATTTTGGAGACGACGCGTAGCTCCGCCTTCCTTTGGTCGTAGAGGTGATGCTTATCTACCTGTCATCCCAGCGGAGCCTGTGATTGGTTGGAGTCTATCCTGTGATTGGTTGAAATTATCTACTTCGTATCTTACTTTAGGGGTCTTTTCCCTGCATGGGTATCACAGAAACTCCCTTTGCTTAAAGCTAAGATGGGCTTATCAAATTTTACATTAAGACGAAACATCTTTTGTCGCCAATTCTGTTCCCATTCCAGACAGTTATAATTACTCTGTTTGCCTATCTGCTCGCACACTCGAGTGCGATAGCCTTACATTGTGGTCGGGTTTCAAACCACACGTTCTAATCAGATTCCGCTGATTCACAAACTGTCTCCAAAAGACCTTATTTCATTTCTCCTACCATTCCATCTTTGATACTTCGACCTGGAAAAATGTGTCTTTGACCTTTTCTCCCTCTCTCTTTCTTTGTATGCGTGCAGTTATTGTACGCTACAAATTCTCGGTCGTTTTTCTTTGTTTTTATATTAAATACAAACCCTTTGTTCAGCGCGCAACGATATAAGGTTATTGTTTTTTGTGCTTAATTTAAATTCGCGTGGCACATTTTTTTCCCCGTTTCCATCGTAAAAAAAAGTTAGTAAAACTACTTACATTATTAAAGGCGATATAAATCTGCTAAAGCGAATAGGAAAGCATTAGATAGAAAGTTCTTTGAAAATTTATGGCACAAACTGTACAGTACTCAGCGGTGTTCAAAACTATCGAGTAACAGTGCAAAGAATAGTTGCCATTTATTGCTAACAGTAAATATCTAGAATTGGAAGAAATCACATCTAGAAATAGCTAGATTTTTATTACAATAATCTAGAAAAAATAGTAAAAAATAATGCATATTTTTGCGCACCAAATTCTAAATATTATATAGCAATGAATATTACTTACCATGTTCATTCAAAATGAAGGCAAATATTATCAACATCTGCTTCACAAGATGCAGCTGAAGTACATTGTGCAAATGAAGAATTACTGTTATATTTTTATGCCTTTGAAGTGCCAATTTCTTTTAAGACTTGGTAAGGCAATTAATACATAAAACGACACTTTCCTAAACGTGTTAAGCCAATTTGATTGTTAAAATAGCATTGAGCAACGGCAGCTTCATTTAATTTCGGAGTTTTGATTTTATGTAATTCATTGCACTGAATACTTTTTAAATCTGTATTTGAATGGGGCAAAATCAATGCAGATTCCGCACATTCAAAAGGTGAAGTAAATGGGATATTACCCGAAGCATCTTTGAACTGCCTTTCCTCGTTCCAGTAAAGTTCAATTTCTGTTCTTTGTGTCCAGTCAATCAAATTTATTTTTGTCAGTTGGATTTCAGCTTCTGCCATACTATTATCGGAAGTCCACAGATATTTCATCAAATGACAATATTTGGGTATACCTTTTACTGGTTAAAGCAATTTATTTACAGAGAAGAGGACATATTTTGTAAGATTTCTAAATTTTCTGAGTCTGTTTTAATTGCTTTAATAATACAAGGCAAAATCTTTGACAGCGCTCCTTAGAGTTTTTTCTTCGCCATTAGGTTAAAGGCCTGTTGCTCTTAACTCTCACTTTTTATTCAAATTCATAGCCAAGATAAGGCTTAGGGTCCAAAGATTGTTCTATTGTGCAGGTAATTAAATCAGCCCGGAAAGGTGGTAATACTAATCTTTTACCAATTGTTTCAAAGAGTAGTACAAGTTCATCCAATAATTTCACTCTCTTAATATTCTTTGATTCAAACAGCTTATTTACATGTTGTACTAATTTTAAAATAGGATTTAAAAAGACAAGATATGATATATTCTTTTCATCACTGTACATTTCAAATAACATTTCTGAACTCCAACACTTTTCATTTTTTCTTGTTACTTGTATAGCGTGTGAGAAGTGCAGGCGAGCGGCTTAAAAGCTTCGTTTGAATGATCCTTTTTTGAGACTCAGGATGGCCGAGTGGATTCGCCGCTGGCTAACAGTGGTCCAGCGACGCGGGAAGCTGTTCGCAGTTCGCCTACGCTATTATTTTTTCTTTGCCCCTTTTCCTACTCCCCTCTATCTACACTTGAAAGTGCATCTTCAATTTCAACCATTGATTCACAATCCTTTCAACAGCTACTTGAATCGACAACCATCTAGCTTGACCTTTTGCAGGAACTTTCATAGGTGTTGAACCATCATTTATAGCTTTATACAA
Organism: Ceratothoa steindachneri; assembly: GCA_963969495.1. Classification (NCBI taxonomy): domain Eukaryota; kingdom Metazoa; phylum Arthropoda; class Malacostraca; order Isopoda; family Cymothoidae; genus Ceratothoa; species Ceratothoa steindachneri. Next base: position 79,157,829 of record OZ018332.1, read on the forward strand.
GTTACAGTATTGATGCTGTCTGACACTAGAATTTGAAATCCAGTATCACACTGCAATTAGAAATTCTAAATTCCTTTGTAAGCAATCTGATGCAGCATGCGATACTGCCAGTTGCAGAGAATGACATGCACATCTTATCAGAATTATTGAAGGAACATCTACCTTTAATTTTGCATAAGCACCATTATTTATCCCAACCATTACACATGCATTATCAGTACCAATTGCAGCCAAATTCTTCAAGTCTAATTTCTTATGTGCTAAAAATCCTTTAAGTGCCATCTAAACAAGACCCAAATATGTTTCAATAACTTGTCCACTGCTGTTACTATAATGAATCACTGAAACACCAAGCATTTTCATCAAAGAAATGTCATTTGATTCATCAAGCAATAAACTGTATCTATTGCTACCTATATCACACTTCAGATTTTCTTAAAAATATTCTTTAGAATACTTTTACATTTTCTATGATGCATTTTGACATCATCAAGAATTTTATTATCACTAATGTTGTTTTTCAACATATCAACTAAATGATCACTATTTTCAATTACACAGTGACAACATAAAAACTTGGCTATTGCTCCTTCAATTTTTGTTAATTAATGTGATTCTTCAAATCTTAATATTTTGCTCTCAAATTGTAGTTACAATACTTACAACGACTTTTATTAGGGTGTCCAGGAACTTCCATAATCCAGTCTTTTCTAAACCTTTGTTTATAATTCTTGCATTTTGGCATATTGAAGGGTAGAGCAAAAAAATACAAATTGAAACAGAATTCTTATATCATGCGTCAAGATTTTACTGCCAATATATTTCCCCAATACAAATATAAACTAGATACAAAGAAAAACTTGTTACTCACAACGCAACTCGAGCTAAGCTGTGAACACTAGTTAGCAGGTAGACTGGACAGTGGAAATCGTTTATAAACGTTTGAAAACGTTTCGTTCAAGCGGCTAAGTCATTAGTCATTTCGTTTCGTTTAAAATGGAAGCCTTAGAGTTAGAAGGAAAAGTCGTTCAGTCGGCACGCTTCAAACTGAACAAGAACTAAACATGTTTAAAACTTGCTTAGTTCTGCTCATTCTTGTTTGGTTTGAAACATTGCATATTTGGTGGGCATTTTTAATAGAAACGTCTATATTTTTCATATATTAATCTAGAAAAATATCTAGCGTCTAAATTGTGTATTCATACATACATCTAGATCCAAACTAAAACATCTAAATCTAGCTGAAAATAATCTAGAATGGCAACCTAGCTGCAAAGGACCGAATTTCGGAACATAAAATAAACTAGTTCCAATCTAACGTTTGTATGGTACAAGTATTTAATTCTAGTTAATTTAAATATTCAAGAAGCCACAAATTAAAAAAAAATAAAGATAAAATTTAACGAACTTGAAATATGAATACAAAATAATTAACAAAGAATTAATAAAAAACAATAGTCCCAATTTAATGTATGTACGGTACAAGTATTTGATTTTAATAACTAAAATATTAATAGAGGCACAAATACCAAATTCGCCAAAATGCAGATTTGGACAAGTGCACAAAATGCTACAAGAACGAGTAATGTTTTGAAAAAGTGGTTACGAGAAAGTAAATAATACCTACCTGTTTCGGGCAAGTTTTGTGAATATGTTCCACTTTTTAAACATAATTTTATCGAATTCAACGTTCATTTACTCGTATATTAGTTTTGAAAGTAAGTCCTGTCGTTTTTATCTGATTAATTTCAAGAGGGGTGGAGTGGGGGAGATTATCTACATGGAAATGAAAGTTCGAACTTTGCATTCTAACTTTTCTTCTTTCTTTTCAAAATTCTTAATCTTTTAAAGTAGAAAACAGTTTACACTCGAAGCGAAGTTAGGATACTCGGGTGTCATTTAAGGCCCGATTAAATCCTACCAGGGAAAAAATTTGTTAGGGATATTTTAATTTAACCTTAACCACTCTCGCATTATCCTAATGGAAGGAGCAATGAACTTCTACACTCCTAGGTTACGAGTGTAATTCCAGCGAGAATGGACACAAAACTTCAGCGGATGGCAAACAGAAGAGCTTCATGCGTTGTTAAACCTCACCTTTTTCGTGTTTTTTCAAAATTCGAAGCAAAACCCAACAATGGCATCTCCTCCAAAGAATTTCATAGGAAAAATGTAAAAAAAGTGGAGAAGATAGAGGAAGTGAAAACTTGCCGCAGATCTTCCTACAGGTAAGGGAGCCAGAAAATAAGGTATATGCAGAGTGTGGGGACGGAAGGGAACACATCTGCGGGCGTTGGTGTCGGAAAAAAGATAAGTCAGTTAAAGGGAAATGGGGTTGGAAGAAAGCAAGCATGTTATCTACATCTGCCCCACAGGAGCCAATAAGGAGGAGGAGGAGACATTATTGCTTCATTGGCTTAATATTTCCGTAAATCAACCTCACTTTTCATCTCCATTATCAATGTGTCATGGTTATTTAGAGCTAATAAAAATGACGCAATTTTCACACGTTGTAAACGTTGTTCTTCAGAAAGTTCGTGTGGCTTCCAAACACTATATTTTTATATTTTAAATGCCTAGGCATTGCTAGAGCTCAAAAAGGCCCAGGCATTACTAGAGCTTCAAAAGGCTCAGGCAATACTAGAGCTCAAAAATAGATCTGGGCATTTACTAGAGCTTAAATATGTCTGGCCATTATTACAGTTACTTCTAAATAGGTTGCACCAAATTTAGACCAAATTAACTTTAAGGAGCATTTTTTTCCATGTCTTCTAAAAACAATAATTTTTGGACAAAATTTTAGTTCTAAGCAACCGAGCGTCCTTTGGCCGGGTGGGCCTTCCGTGCATCCGCATGTAACAGTTATCAACGTAATAGATATGTGTAATGACCAACGTATGACACCAACGTAAGACATCAAAGTAAGATAACGGAGGACAACAACTAAGACGAACGTAAGACATCAAGGCAATATATTAAAGTAAAACAACGTACGACACCAACCTATGACATAAACTCAAGACAGCGTAAGACACCAACGTAAGACGTCAATTTATGATAACGTAAGACATCAACGTAAGGCATCAACGTAAGACAAACAAAGTAAGATATCAAAGTAGGAAGTCATCGTAAAACATTAACGTCAAACCGACGGAAAACAACACAAGACATCAACCTAATACACCAACATAAGACAAGGTAAGACACGAGAGTAAGACGACGTAAGACCAACGCAAAACCAACGCGACATCATCGTATGACAACGTAAGACATCACTGTAAAAGTAACGTAAGATATCAACGTAATACAACGTTAAACCGTAAAACTTCAACGTAAGACAACGTGAGATACCAACGTAAGATATCAACGTAAGGCAAATGCAAGACATTAACGTAAAATGATGCAAGACCAACTTAAGACATCAACAAAGACACCAACATGAGACATCAACGTAAGACAACTTTTTATTCAATTCAAGAGCACCATAATGGCAATTGCTACCGAATGCGTGGTCGCTGAAAAAAAAAAAAACATTTACGAGGGGCGGTCAATACGTTTTGCAATTCGGATATAATGAAACGAGATATGAGGAAAAGTGCTTTATTATTTTTCAATATAACTACCCTCGAATTCAATGCACTTGCGCCACTTGTTCCTGAGGCTTCGAATTCCCGACAACCAGAAATCTCCCGACTGCTGTTCCTTCCACTCCTGGACGGCGAGCTGGACATCTTCATCGTCCCCAAACCGGCGTCCACGCAGTGCAGCCTTGAGCTGGCGGAATAAAAAGTAGTTGCTAGGCGCCAGATCTAGACTGAAGGGGGGATGGTTGAGCACCTCGAATCCGCACTTGCGCAGGGCAGCTTGTGCAACTCTGGCCTTGTGGACTTTGACGACGTTGAAGTCGATCATGGGGCGTGAGGTTTCTAGGGAACCAACGCGCAGATACCTTGGTCATAGCCAAATTGTCGTGGATGATGTTGATAACACTTTCATGTGATATTCCAAGTTCTCGCTTGATTTCTTCGACCTTCACCCGTCGATTTTTGAGGATCTTTCTCTCCACACGGGCCACATTGTCCTCGTTGGTCACGTCTGACGGGGGTCATCTTCAAGGGACTCACGACCATGGCGGAACTCCCTATTCCAGCGAGCAATGGTTGCATAGGAAGTGGCGGTGTCGGTGTACACTGCAACCATACGTTCATGGATCTCTTTTGCATTCTCGCCTTCCTTGGTCAAAAGTTTTGTCACTGCGCGGTGCTCAACCTTCTTCCTTGTTAAAAAATTTGTGATAGACGATCTGCGATCAGCTACTGCTTCTTAAATAGGCAAGGCAGGAGCGTGCGGCTGCAGGTCCTGACTTGTCATAACTTGTCCTAAAACCCCCACAAACAGCCATCCCCCTTCCTCTGTTTTGCCCTACCGATTCGCAAAACTTATTGACCACCCCTCATAGCTTAAGTATTGGGCTAGATTAAAAAAAAACAGAGGCGTAAAAAATAAAAAACCGTAAACAAAAGCAAAAAAAGAACGAATAATCAGGCGCCGGAGGAAGTCCCGCTTCCGTCCGGCGCCTCAGCTTGCAACCAACACCAAACAACTATATAGATTGGAGGAGACCTGCCTCCTCCAAAAAGTCGATTAAGCCACAGTCAGATGTGCATGAACTCTCTAGGGCACAAAGCAAAAGAGGTAGTGATCATGCTCGTTCAGATACCGGGGCAGTTAACTTGCGCGAAGATCTCACACACGCTGGGACACTTAACAAGAATGAGCCGAACAGGGTGCGGAACCAAGCAGTCGTCGTAGTAAGGGAAAGGGAAGCGCTCTGCCTGATTCGGAGACGACACAAGACAACCTGCAGCCCTCAATGTATTACATCAATACCGATAGATATTGAGCTCTCTATTGAAAAAGCGAGTTTCAATTGTCAATCAAAGGTGTCTGCAAGATAATGCCTTTTTTTTTATTTAAGGGGCTATTTGGCGACTGCCGACTTAGGCATAAGTCGCCGTAAACAAACAGCCTAGTTCTAGGCTACTTTAAAAAATTGAACAGGAAACAACAATAAAAAGAAATAACAATAACAATAACAAAACAATAACAAAAACAATAACAACAATTAAACCTGGTTAAATGAAAGGGAGAAGGCCGGCCTCCCCCAAAAAGTCAACAAGTCCACCAGTCAAAGTGCACGCACTCGTCCCGAGTACAAGGGACAGGCGGTAGCGACCCCGCCCATCCCGGTACCGGGACAGGTATCGTGCGCGAAGATCACTCAGACTGGGACATTCGACAGGAATGTGCTGAACAGTCTGGGGGACCACGCAGTCGTTGCAATAGGGCGCAGGCGAGCGTTCCATCAAATAGCGATGCGTCACACGAGTGTGTCCGATTCGGAGACGACAGAAAGCAGCCTGAAGCCGCCGCGGCATTGAGAGATAGGTCCATGGAAACAGTCGCGGCGCAATGGCACGCAACTTTAAGTTCCCTTCGACCGTCTTTCATCTTCTTTGCCAAGCAGTCCGAAGAGCTGCCCTTATTCCTGCCATGTAGTCGGTGTGAGCAAGATAATGCCAATCCAAACGTAGCTTGGTGAGAGTAGAACCCTTTAAATCAGTGGATTTTCGACCTTTCTGTAGCCTCGTCATCCTACTCCTATATTGTGCGAATACAGAATAATAATAAACTATAAATAAGAAGAGAATGCAATGCCATGTAAAGCTCAAAATAAGTGCGCTCACGAAGAAGAAAATCTGTTTTCAGTTTCTAGTGCCGTCAAGGAGGAGGACGATAAGAGATTGAGGTGCGTGTAAAGGCCTTTGCTCCCCAACCCAATGCGAGAACAATGTCGGGAGCGATGCCATCGCCTTCCCAACGACTTAAAGAGTCATGTTAATCGAATTTTTATTTTTTTCTGATGCAAAGGCCTTCGCGGTCGATCCCGTTCATCAACCAGCAGACCGACCGCGTGATACACTTCGTCTAGAACGTGTCTGAGGTCTGCTACGTGTCCACGACCAAGCACTCGGCCTCTGTGATGATACTCGATGTCGTAGCTTCGAATGGCGAGAAGATGCCGCCAGTGTGGTTCGCGGCCGGTTACGGGCTCACTGCAGCCGATTGCAGACACATCATGGCCACGAAAGTTCTGCTCTGGGTAAGAAAGATCACGAAAAATGCGGATTACGTCTTTCAGCAGGACGTTGCCCAGGTCAACACAGATACCGTGCAAGGGTGGTTGCAGTCACCCGACCTCAATCCCCTCTACTACAACGTGTAGGGACATGCAGAGGACAAGGCTTGAAAGCACCGTCACAGCAACGTCGACGAGATGAAGCCCTCCCTTAACCGAGTGTGTGTGGGCTAACATGAGGAAGGACTTCATCCGCAACATATGCGCGGCCTTCAGGTCGAGCTTGGATCGCCTACTCGCCACCAAGGGAGGCCATATTGATTAATATTACAATTTGAACACGTATGTATTTGTTAAAACAATAAAACTGTGTTTAACTGCATCTAAACTCTTATCGTGTCCTGTGTTGAGAGCGCCGTAACGAGTGTGGCAGGACTTTTGATAGTCGGTATATCACGAATTTCCTGCGATGAAACCGTTTCCAATATTATTTGTCTTTTTCTTTTTCCTGGTTTATTAAGTCAAAAATACTTTATTTTTTATCCTCTACAATCTCATTTTTTATATTTTCATTTATTTTAATTACTTCCATATTACATAAAACAATATCTGTTTTCAATTAATTTTCTTCAAATTCAGTACAATATCGGTTTGTATACTTTCAGTCCTTTTGCGAAAGTTAGACCGTTGTTTCCGGGTGAGTGTTTCTTTAGAAGGATAGTTTTCTCCTTATAAATGTGGTCAAAACATATCCAATACTATTTTTGTAAACGATTGAATTCCTTAAAGAAAATATTAAACAAAAATTGATTTCGTTTGTTAAAAATGGCAATTGAGGCGCAAAAGGAAATCTTTTCTTTTGTTTTTAAATTTCTTAAAATCTCTTGCCTTAATTTCAACAATTTATGAAAATATTTCTGTACTTCTTCCTTTACTAACCCCGTTTCTTTTAAACTCCAAAACATCACCTAATGATTTTTAATTCACAAAAGTTTCATTATCGTTAAAGAAATCGAAAAACGCAACTACAACAAACGATACTTAAATTACAATGTAAGGAATCTGGCTAAAGATTGAAATGGAAAATCAATTTTAGAAAGAATTTCGATAAAACCCTTTCTCATTTTTTTCCCTGAACTCCAGAATTTTTAATTCTTTTTGTTTAAAAAAATTTCTAAAATATTCGATAAGCATATTTATTTTTTTGAACTTTATCATTTCTAATTCTTTTTGTTTTAAACGTTCCAAAGTTAAAATAGTCTCAAAATTTGTAACACCTCAAACTATAAATTCCAACTGTTAAGAAAATTGCTTTTAAAATTATAGTTTATAATTGAAACCATCAAAGTTAAAAATCACACCCTGTATATAAAAACGTAACTTCAATTTTCAAATTCAAATATACCGTAAATGTAAATTTGAGACTGCGATTTGAATAACCTGTAAAGGTGTATAGTCTATCAATTGGTATTATTCCCAGCAATATCCTCTTTTAACTAATCGGGTTATGTACTTCCAACACGTTTTCCGTACATAACGATTTGTAGATTCTGTGGAGAGCGGGAGGGTGAACATGACACCTTTATTGAGGGAGGAAGAAACGATGAACAGTGTCGAAGTATGGCCCAGTGTACGAGAATATACGCACACGGGCTCTAAGCTAGGCTAAGCAAGGCAACAAATGTTATTGTTCCAAGAGTGCGATTTGAATAGATAGCTGTATGTAGCTGCGTAACCAAATAATATTCCAAACACAACGCCAAAAATAGATTTTAATGCACACTAAATAAAAGGTACACAATAAATATGGATATATAGAGGTACATGAATAAAACGGAATTAGGTTCCGAATACTAATTGGATAACCAGTTTTATTAAATGATTAGAATCGGAGATTTAGGATAGTGAGCCATTTAGTTCCTTTGAACCTCGAGAGTAAAGCGGGGAAAACTTGGGGGGGGGGTATTTCTCCAAACTCTGATTTAGCGAGATACGGGCCTCTTGTTCTCAAGAGGTCACCGGACGAACTTCGAAGGGGGTAGGTGACTTCTCTAAACTCGGATCGAGCAAGATATTGGGCCTCTTGCCTTCAAGAGGTCACCGGTCGAACTTCAAAGGGGGATGGGGGGAGATGACATCTCCAAATTCGGATGAGCGAGCTATCGCGCCTCTTGTCCTCAAGAGGTCACCAGAAGAACTTCGGAGACGGCTTCTCCAATCCTTGATCCGAAGGCAGTTGAGAAAGGCTGACGTTGCCTCAAGAGGCTCTTCTCCCTGACCAGAAGATACGAGTGTGATGTCCAGCTCTTCCGTGGCCTGCGACCGTCACTAAACACTTCTCGGGAGAGAGCGTCGTTGAATCGAACTTCTGTTCGGGGAAGCGTCGTCTAACTGAATCTATGGGTAATCCTTGGGAGGGTGCATATATACCCGGATTTCTCCAAAACAGGGAGAGAGAGAGAGGAGAGCCTTCTCGAACTCTCATTATCGGCCGGGACAACCGAGCGTATCCTTACGGGAAAGTGTAAGAGGCCGGGATCAGCGGGTCTGACGGAACGACCAGCGGCTGGAGCCATAAATGTTGTTCGAGGCAAACCTACAAAATAGATGAGTAATCTCCCAACCCCATGCCTCGGTGTGAATTTCTCAGTGACTTGGGGGCAAGTCCAAAAAGGGTGAAGTCGGAGGGAAGGGGGAAGTAACGGCTCGCTTTCTCTCCCGAAGTAATATCTTAAGAGATGGAGAAATACTACTATTTTAGTGGATCCCTCTACAAACAGGAACAGATCTGTCAACACTTACCGGGTCGGAAACTGTCAAATCTTTCAGGATATTCTCGCACATGACCTTAGTTTGGCCGTAAGGGTTGGTGATTCTGAGTCCCGTCGGGTGCTGCTCATCGAGAGGGAGGTATTGTGGCACCCCGTAGACAGTCGCTGACGACGAAAAGACAATTTTTTTTACTTCGGCATCACACATCACCTTCAAGAGTTGTTTGGTAATTACTGCAAAGTGGGTGATTGCCTCAGACACACAACCGTTCAAATTTTCCCTACATTTCGGAAGCCCAATTGGATAACAGATGCAAGAAGAGACATACCTGAAGTAGGTTTAGAGTACCGGTTATGTTATTCTGGTAGTAGCGAAGTGGTTGTTTTACTGACTCTCCAACAGCCTTCAAAGCGGCAAAATGAATCACAACATCGATCTTGTGCTACAAAAGAGTCGTAACTCCATTAAAAGAATACATAAATAGATTTCTACACTATTCTAGGTCATGTTACGCTCTACTTTGTTTCTGTGCAGTTTAGTACAATTCAACACTCTACAGTGTCTATGTTCTTTGTATCAAATTAGTCCATAAGTTCGTTCTTTTTTTTCGGATTATATAATCAAGGATAAAAGAAAAAAAATATTATTTTGCCTTTAGCACTGATGAATATATTTTCACACATCCCAATTGCTTCAATACCTCATTGACATAATCAAAAGTTGCCTTTGAGGCAAAATAATCATGCAGTGCATATTTACATATTCCTTCTATTTTATCCCAATTAAAATATTATTCAAATTTCAAGGAATATAATAGTCAGGCGAGTCAATATCATGAGAATATATGTATGTGTATGAAATTAAGTTCCTATTGAAATTTTGAGTCCTGCAACTTGAACTGTTTGGCACAGATGAGGGTTGTTGAGGTGAAGAAAAACTACTTCCAAGTGATTACTAGTAATGAATTTGATTTTACTGCAGTATACAAATTGAATAAATAGAAGTCGTTTGATTTATTTTGGGGTAACAGCAGACTAATCACACTTTTCTGAAATGGGGTCTTTCCCCAATACAGTTCATGGTCAGTCTTTTTTTCTTTTTTTTACTTTTTTCATCTTATGATCAATGCCACGGGATGAATTCAATCTCTGCAACATAATTCGCAGGAACCTCGGGTCCGCCAGAATGCCAACAGTGTTTATGTTAACCTTCTTCATATGTCTACAACGAAGCTCATCATCTCCACACGTTTGCCAATCCAAGAAATGTTTGATCTTTCTCATCAGCTCTTACACTGATTGTCTTTTAACCATGAACTTCACTTAGTCTTTCGACAACTTCTGTTATAATTTAACCTTCCAAAAAGAGGTCTTTAATGTCCAATCTTTACGCTGTATTAATACTAATTACGCAATAATGACAGAAATACAGTTAAGGGAAATACCTTTACGACAAAGTATAATTTCCCCATAAATTGGAGCATAACATAAGGCAAAATATATCGGCTAGTGAGCTATAATAGCTGACACTTAAATAGCTTGAACCACAAAGATTAAGGGCGCCAGAATTTGTCGCTGTTTTAGGCCCTCAATCTCCGCCAAAATCAGCCCAGCTACTCCTAAAATTTCATACTCCATTTCTTCGCCCTTGTGGCAGTAAAACGGAGCGGAAGAAAACATTTTAACTAAATAATTCTGAATATATTTGCTAATTGCTAACCTAACCTAACCTAACCTAAATGATCTTAACATATTCGTAAAGCTTAAAGAATTAAATGCACGAGAATAAAATTGGGAGACGCATACAAACGAATTTTTTTACAAAAGAATCATCGAAAGGGATTTGCTACAATTTTGGCTAATAACCTTTTTTTTTAATTTCACTACGACTCTCGTTATTTCGGTACAAATTATTGTATCTGCCTTTTATCCTTCTTTTGAGGCACGAGAAAGTGGATCCCAGGCATATCATGGGGAACCTTCCCCTGGCTAACATCCGGAGCATTTTGTGCTACATTCTTTACAGATCTCATCTTACAAAGTTTCGGCGTGATATGCCTTCGTTGGTATTGCATTTTAAATTCGATGACCCCCTCCCTCCCCCCCCCCCATACCACCACCACCACCACTGTACGTGAAACAAACGATCTCGCATAAATTCAGAGAAGAATTATTGGGATGCGCCGCATTGTCACCTCATAATGTAGAGATTCAATGATACCGTGTAGCCACGCAAATTGATAGTTTTTCTTCCATGAAAACAAGATCTGCTGACTAAAAAGTCGCGTGCCCTCACTTATTCTGATTTTTGTCCTTATGACTTTCAATAATTCCTGGAGTAACCTTGGGACGACCTTGGCAATTCTATCATTCGAAAGAGAATGTAAACACCTTAAGGGTTTCAAATTTCGTTAAAATCGGCCGAATAGTTATAATGTTATTGCCAAAAAAAACTAATTCCCGGGTTAACCTTGGAAAAACGTTGGCAATTATATTATTTGAAATTTAATGTAAAATAATATAAGGTTTTCGAATTTTATGAGAATCGGCCAAATAGTTATGATGTTATTGCCCCCGAAAAATAATTCCCTGGCTAAGCTTGGGAGGACTTTGGCGATTATATCATTCGAAATATAATGTCAAACAACATAAGTCTTTCAAATTTCGTTAGAATCTGACGAATAGTTATGATGTTATTGTCAAAATAGTATTATTACCGGGCTAACTTGGGAAGACTAGCAATTTTATCATTCGAAAGAGAATGTAAAACAACATAAGGTTTTTAAATTTCGTTAGAATCAGCCGAATTGTTACAATATTATTAATGAAAAAGGCGAAACGGGAACCGACCGACATAGTAGATACACCTGCGACTAAAAAGTAACATTTTTCTAATGGCTTATCTTTTATGGAATCGGAAAGATGAAAAAGCCCAGGACTCCTCATTATAGAAGAACTTACCATAACATACCCTACCGTAGCTAGCATAGCGTACATAACATAGCTTAGCCTGCCATAGTACGACTTAGCCTAGACTAATCTAGCCTAGCCTAGCCTAGCAGAGAATGTATAGTATAGCATATCCTAGCCTAGAAACCATAGTAAGGCCCAGTCTAACATAGCCTAGTGCAGCCTAGCATATATAGGGCTAGTAAAGCTTACCATAGTAAGGCCCAGTCTAACATAGCCTAGTACAGCCTAGCATATATAGGGCTAGTAAAGCTTACCATAGTATAGCATAGTATAGCAGATCCTACCCTAATATAGTTTATAATTGTTAAACATACTATAGCCTATCATATCCTCGTATAGCCTAGCCTAGCCTTGCAAAGCCTAGCATAGTATAGCCTATTTGACATAGCCTACCTTACCCTAATCTATCTTAGCATAGTATAATATAAGCATACTATAACCTAGGCTAGCATAGTATAAACTACTCTAGCATAGTATAGCCTAGCTTAGCTTAGTATATCCTATCCTATGCTTGCATGGTATATCTTGGCTTAGCACACCCAACCATAGTCTAGTCTACCTACCCTAACCTATGCTGGCTTAGCATGGTATAGCCCAGCCTATTATATCATAGCATAGAATGGTATAGAATAGCATAGTATACCCTAGAGTAGCCTAGTATAGACTTGCATATATAGCCTAGCATAGTATACATAGCCTAACCTAGCTTAACTAAGCCTAGTGCAGTATAACTCAGCCTAGCTTAGTATAGTATATCTGAGCGTATGTCAGTGTATCCTAGCCTAGCTTATAAAAATATAGCCTAGCCAGGCATAGTATAATTTAGCCTAGCCTGCCTAGCAGAGTATAACCACACCTAGCTTAGCGCAGCCTACAATTGTATATTAAAACTTAGTCTAGTCTATCTTAGCTTACCCTGGCTAAGCCTATCTTAGACTAGTTCACTAGAGCCTAGCCTATTATATTCTATCCTTTCCTAGTTAGCATATTCTATACTAGCATAACCTAGTATAGTATATTATAGCCTATCTTACATAGCCTAGACTACTCTAGCAAAGCCTCGCTTATCCTAACCTGGTATAGCGAAGCCTAGCCTAGTGTAACATAGCTTAGTATATCATAGCCTACCGCAGCATACCATAGCGTTGCCTAGCCTAGTATAGCCTTTCATGCTCTGCATAGCCTAGTATAGCTTAACCTAGCATATTATAACCGAGCCTAGTATTAACGCTTCTAGACAAGTATAGCCTATTATTGTCTAGCTTAACTCACGATATGCTATCCTAGCATAGTATAGTATATTATAGCTTAAATTAGCATAGTATATCTTACCATTGTACATTATATCTTAGCATAGCTTAGCATAGTATAGCCTATTCTAGGCTTGCCTAGCAGAGTATAGCATAATATAGCCTAGTCTAGTCTAGCTGAATTATAGAATTCAAAAGAGAATGTAAAACAACATAAGGGTTTCAAATACCGTTAGAATCGGCCGGATAATTACAATGTTATTACCCAAACAAAAAAAAAGCAAAACGGGAACCGACCGACATAGTGAGATGTAAAGTCGCACGCGACTAAAAATGGCATAGTGAAATGCTGTCTTCGAAGGAAGGCTTCTTTAATAGTAATGCCCTAGTAAAATGTATTGGTGGTAGGAGGGGTTCTTAGATGGCAATGCCCTAGTGAAATCCCGTTTTTGAAGGAAGGCTTCCTAAATTGAAATGCCATGATGAAATGGTTTCATGGAAGGAAGACTTAATTTGTGTCAATACTCTAGTGAAATGTTGGCATGGAACGAAGGCTTCCTACATGTTAATCTCATGATCAAATTATGTCTTGGAAGTAAGGCTTCCTAGATGACAATGCCCTAGTTAGTTAAATGCTGGATTGATGGCAGGATAGGTTCAAAGATGTTTCCCTAGTGAAATGCTATCTTGGAAGGAAAGCTACCTAAATGGAAATGCAATAGTTTACTGCCGTGTTGAAAGAAAGGTTCTTAGATGGAAATAGCCTAGTAAAATGATATCATGGAAGGAAGGCTTTCTAGATGGCAATGGCCTAGTGAAACAATATTTTGGAAGGAAGGGTCGCTGGATGGCAATGGCCTAGTGAAATGCTGTCTAAGAAAGACAATTTCTTATATTGCAATACCGTAGTGAAATGTTGTCTTGGAAGGCAGGCTTGATAGATGGTAATGCCCTAGTGAAATAATGGATTGGATGAAAGGCTTTCTAGATAACAATGCCCTAGTGAAATACTCTCCTGGAAGGAAGGTTTAATTAATGTCACGGCCCTATTTTTTTAAAAGAGCACAGGGAAAAAGTCACCGTAATCCCGTTACATCCTAATACTAGGCTAGATAAAAAATAAAAATAAAAACTAGGTAAAAAAAAAGAAGCAAGAAGAAGAAATAAGAGAGCTCCGACCTCGGAGGGGGAGGCAAGCCTCCTCGAAAAATCATAAAGTCCACAAGTCGGTGTGCACGAATGTGCCCGAGTAAAAGGAACAGGCGGTAGCGACCTTGCTCGTTCTGATACCGGGGCAGGTAGCGTGCGCGAAGATGACCCAGACTGTGATATTCTAAAAGAATCAGCCGAACAGTCTGGGGGACAACACAGTCGTCGCAGTAAGGCGCAGACGAACGCTCCATCAAATGCCGGTGCATCCCGCAAGTGTGTCCCATTCGGAGACGACAGAAAGCAACCTGAAGCCGTCGTGGCATTGGGGGGGTAGGTCCATGGGAACAGTCGCGGTGCAATGGCACGCAACTTTAGGTTTCCCTCTGCTCATTCCACGCAATTCCCACATATCGAGGAACCTAGCAGAAAAATATTTTTGACATCCACTCGGCTGGCGGCAACCATGGCCTCACGAATACCTTGAACTAGAGGGCGGGGAAATTTCAATGCCCCGAGAGTACTCAAGATGACTTGCGAGCCGCTATAGATCACAACCGGTCTCCCAAATGGGCACGTGGGCACGGTGCATTATCTCCCGTACCGAGCGGTGTATTGCAACCAGCTCAGCCGTGAAGACAGACGCAGCGGCTGGCAGAGCCCCGCTGAGTTCAAACAGAAAGAATAAGAGGTTGAAACTGATCCCCTCCTGAGACTTAGAGCCATCCGCATACACTGGCATGGAACCAGTGTGACACGTATAGTGCTCCAAAAAGGGCAAACGCAATACTCCCATCGCTGTAGAAGCTTTGGGAACAGAGGCATGACGAAAATAGTCAATGATGGTACCCTCCAGGCTGGCGCGCTTTGCCGAACTATGGCGCCACCGGCTCGAGAGCTATAACGAGCTCTCGAATGAGTTTCATAGCCGTAAACCAAAATCACTTACGGTATGACTGGCATCTTTCGGCGGGTTAGGCACCATCGAGATCGGCTGCATATACATTGAAAGCCGTTGGCAATTAAGAAATGCGCGGACCACGTGCGTACATGCGAATAATGCACTACACGGTGCAGAGCGATTGGTATCAGCCCAGCATTGACAAGTAGGCTCTCCATGGGGGACGGATGGAAGGAACCGGTTGCCAGGCGCAGACCGGTGTGGTTGAACGCCTTTACCTTCCTCAATACACGTTCGGCTACGGATGTATAAAACTCGCATCTGTATTCAAGCTTCGAACGAATAAATATCGATAGGAAAGAAAGGCAGTAGCTCTATCAGGACCCCAGGTGCTGAACGTCACGGAACGAAGAATATCCATTGCACGGGTAAAAGAGACCCTAAGGGTGCGTATATGAGCCTCTAAGGCAGGCGTCGGTCGAAAACAAGAACAAAGAACGCAACTTCCAGGCGAACTCTGTTGAGGAACGAGTCTGGGTCGGGGTAGAGCGTGGATGGCGGAATAGATGGCCCACCTTAGTCATCACCAAGGAAAACCGAAACCGGTGCGCTTTGGCATAGAGAGAGATGCGGTTCAATGTATGTTGGTTCAGAAGCTCCAGAGTTGGAATCTGATCCGCATAAAAAAAATCGAAAGCTGGTCCACGTAGATAGGGGTGGGGGGAAGATCTGACGGCGGCAACGAGGTGATAGCATTGATGCTCAGGGAAAAGAGTTTGACACTGAGGACACTTCCGTCCGAGACATCATCCTCCTCCTCCATTGAGCCAGAAGGGAATCCTCTTACCCATACGCAGAATCGACGATCTCGCAAAATTCAGAGAGGAAGATCGGGGGGCTTCCCTTCGCCCTTATCGTGCGCAGAATCCAGATTCCGTATCGCCAAGTGGTATCTTAAGCCTTCTCTAGATCGTAAAACACCGTCTTGTAGTGCTGTCTACGAAGAAGGCCTCAAGGACGGCATTTTCCAGTCGGAGCAGAGTATAGTAATGCCGTCTGGGCATTCCTATAATAAAATCCTCCTGAGAAACTTAAATATATTTGTGATAGAATTGCCTAAGGCGTCCGCGCCTCGCTTCTATCACATATTGAAACTCATGCTTCCCACGTGCATCCTGCGAGAGAGAGTAGAACGGCGTTCTTATCGCCCACCATTCCCGAGTATCAACTTCCCCCGCTTCAAGTTTAATCAAGGAGGTTCGATCCCCCGTTTGCCTCCAGGCGTCGATCTGGCCAGATTGAATTAGGCTTATGAGGAAGATAAGATTTTTCCAAGTACTATCGGGACATTCCATGGAAGTCCCCCATTGTCCCCTACCCCGAGGGGCTGGCTCCAGCTATTTATGCGATAGAATTTCGCGTTTGAAGCAATCCCGATTATCTGCGCGAGGCATCACGCCGATCCGGTCTGCCTTGTGCGCCTAGGAACTCTACCTCGAGAACCCCTTTATTGCCCAGAAGAAGACAATATCCTTGAGTGCCAAGGTTCGTGCCCCTTGAGACGCCAAGTCAACAGGGCCCCCCCTGTTGTTCAGAAAGAGAACAACTTTAGAACAGTCATTGTTCTTCGAGCCCAAAAGATAAGAAACGGTTCTTGCTCCCCTGATATCACGTCAGTGATAATTTACAATTGTTCAGAAGAGAACAACTTTAGAACAGTCATTGTTCTTCGAGCCCGTTCGACAAGAAACCCGTACTCGTTTCCCTGATATCACGTCAGTGGTAATATAATTCCCCCCTTTTAACGTTCTTCAAGAGAACACTTGGTTACACTAATAACCTCAATTGTTCATCCAGAACATCTCCGGTATCCTGTCTCAAGGATCGCTCGTCCTTCCGAGCCCCACTTCGCTTACTCCTAGAAGTTAGTCCTTCCCCCTCCCCCATGTTAAGGACCGCCCCTAAAACCCCCTCCTCCTGGGAAGCCATTCCTTCAAATCGCCTTCCTCTGCACGACGACCTTATAAATACGTAAGCTACGAATTGCATTTAACTATTTAACTTTGTGCCAATGTAACTCCGTGCTTTATCACGGATCTAGACGCCCATTTCCCTTCTTGTTTGTTTTGTCATTTAAATCCCTCCAAATCTTAATCCTCCGCTTAGTCAAATTTATCTCCCATTTTAATCCCCGGTCATGTAAATATTTTCCGTGTGTTGTTTTGTTAGATTAATTAATAAAATTCTATTTTATTAATGTTGCAATGTTATTTAGCCTTGGGCTCCGCTCCACTTCTTAAGTATATTGAAGATAAATAAGCCCTCTCCAGGCCTATTTATTAACGGCTATTTATTAACGGTCATTCTCGGCTATCTGATTTACCTCGCACTCGAATATAGAATAATCTCCACAAAGAATAGATATATAGCATATCGTCGGGAGCCTTTTCTACGACAATATTTATTATGTATAAAATTCAAATCATTCATTTATTTTATTTAACGTTTGTCAATTAAATCATTCATGTAATTTATGTATAACTTAATAATTCATTCATTTATTTTACTTAACTTTTGTCAATTCAATTATTCAATTATTTTATGCATAACTTTTTGCAATTCAATCATTCATTTATTTTATGTAACCTTAAATAATTCAATAATTCCGTGCCAAAACCTGATTTCATTTAACGCACTGATACAAACAACATCTCTGAGAATTTCCCGCACATACAAACACACGCATATCACAACTTGTGAAATATCGCGATATATCTCTCTCACTTGTACTCTCGTTGCCGTCATATTAAAGTCAGTTAAAAACTTCCCTCTTCACTTATTTTCTAAAATCAATCCATACACGAAAGAGATCATAATTCCCATTCACACTTGCATTACAACCCTAATTCACTAATTAAGGTCGCTACAGCAAAACGATTACATTCGCTAAATCAAAATAATTTCCACATTCAACATCCATTTACAAAATTTATACGTCACACTTCATCTCGTCACGCGAAGTAATTTTCAATTCAAGTTCAACCCTGCCTTATTTAATGTAATTCAACTTATTATAATCTGTTTTGTTAATCTCTAATATATATATTATTTTCTTTAAAAACTCGTCGCATTTATTTTCCATCCCACGTGAGAAGTATTTCCTTGAGAAATATTTACATTGTTCATAATTCAAAATCCCTTCAATCAATCAAAATTTATGCGTGGAGAATATTGTATCCTATACGCTATCTAGGCCATCGATATAGTATTCAACATTTACATAAAAATGGTGCCCAGAATTTAATAATCTCCAGTCAATCAATAATAACTTCAAACGTTAAAATAATTTTCGAACTCAGCGCGTCATTTCCCTGCTATTCTCGTTAGAACAGCATTTTGATTCACGTGTTCATTTTTAATATCGCGGGTTATCTTTAGCATCCTTTTTCCAATTGTCTTAATTCATATCATTTTAATTTGATACTATCCCCTATATACAACATTTGCATAAAATGGTGACCGGAAATTAATATAACTCCCGTCAATCGATAATTCTAAATTTAAACGTAAAATAATTTCCACTCGTCGCGGCCAATCACGTTTTCCTAACATCGCCCATTTTTATTCAGGTGTTTCAATTTTTGGTATCACGTTGTATCCAAAACATCATTCTTCAAATCACTATAATTCATATTAAATAAAATTCATAATTTCCCATAAATATGTACAAAGAGTGAAATTCTTATTTCCAAGAATTTTTTTGTTTCAATTACACCTTCTTTCGCGTGACTGAAATTCACGCAAGCACACAGGCACATCCATTCATCAATCACGTGTACACACAGTAGCGACTATAATGGACCATCGAAATACTTCCGTAAGCTGCTCACCGGATGAAAGGTCCTCATCTCTAGATCACCCCACCAACAGACAGCCCCATGCATATCTCTCGCTACCCACCTTTGATGCTTCAAATCCTATAGGATTGGCTGGAGGTATCGTCCATTCTACTCAAGCCCCAGCGCATTGCGGAAGAAGAAAAGACTGCTGCAATCATACAGAGTCTCCCCATGAGTATATTCATTGAATTTAGGAAGATTTTGATTAACGGGGAACAGGCTGGCGTTCTGGACCGCCTGAAAAAGGCATTTCATACGAAGTACGGCAGGTCCCAAGTAGACGACCTAAGGCAGCTCCTAAACACTCAGGAAATGGGAGATAAGAGTCCTTTAACTTTTTTAAAGCACCTAAAGGACTTTATCAAGGTAAAAGGTGCGAAAACCGACCTTTTTAGCCCTCTCCTCACTGAGATTTTCATGAGGAGAGTCCAAGAGGGGATGAGGCCGCTTATTTTAAATTCAAACCCCTCGGATATATAGGAAATAGCCATAGCCGCCGATAGATTATGTATGAATCTCAGGTTAGAGGAACGTTGAGCTCATCTGACGACCCGGCCGAGCGTTTAGAGGTTCCATTATCTTTATCGAGGTCACTCGAGGCCTCAATACGGAGGATGGAGGCCGACATCCAAAGGTTAATGCTGTACCAGGGATCACGGAGCCAGCACTGGCAGAGTTTTGGCAATCAAAGACTCAGGTCCCGCGCTGGTTCACAAAAGAGAAACCAACGAGGGCATCCCGATGCAAAAGGTGAGAGGCAGCAATATTTTCAAACTTCTTCCAACTATTCTCACCATCTCCCACACCATCAGAGCCTATGCTATCATCAAAGGTACGATCACAACGCTGTACACAGCCTTGTAACAACCATTATGCTTTTTCCCACACTGCGCCTAGTAGTCTCTAACATCATAATGAGACTTTCACCCAATCTACTCAAAGGTGTTGGTATAACAACAAATATGGCGCACAAGCTGTAAAATGCCTACAACCTTGCACATATTTGCAACCAGTACCTCCACATTCACCTAACCTCATCTCTCCACTCCTCGCACATCACTTTTCATCACCAAACTTTACAAATCATCAATCAAATCTTCATTCTTCAACTTCCACCTCAAATTCTCCTTCTTTAAACTAGAAAGGCATGGTCCAAAAGGGTCTACATCTCCTGCCTACAACTCATTTTCTCAGGTAGGTCCTCCATCTCATATTTTTTACCCACTTTCTGTTTTTTTCATTCTTGGTGGACACTTGTGCTGAATGTAGTGTAATACCAATTTCTAAGGCCGACAAAGCATCTGCCCCTTCAGATTTAGTTCTGAAGGCAGCCAATTCGACTAATATTAGGACCTATGGAAGGCGTAACCTTCAAATCTCACTCGGTCTCTATCGAGTTTTTCGATGGACTTTCATCATAACCGAGGTAGAGTGTCCAATATTGGGCCTCAACTTTCTTTCAGCTCACGACCTCTTGGTCGAATCTCGTCAACACAAGCTTGTCGACCGCAAAACACTCCTCACTGTCTCAGGTTCGTACTCACCTTCTCAGAGGTCTCTCCTCTCTGTTAGTCTCCCATCCATTGATCCACCGTTTCAGCGCCTTCTTAAGGTGTTTCCTGAGCTCACCCTTCCACCTTCGAAGGACAGGTCCATTAAACATAGTGTGGTGCATCGGATCAAGACAACGTTAGGTCCTGTATTCTCACGGTCACGCCGTCTAGCACCTGATAAACTATCTGCTATGCGTGATGAATTCCAATTAATGATGGATGCTGGCATTTGTAGGCCTTCCTCTTCTCCGTGGGCCTCTCCGCTTCACATTGTGCCCACATCCACGCCGGGGGAATTCAGAGCAGTTGGGGATTACAGAGCTATTAACGCTGTAACAACTCCTGATCTCTATTCCTTGCGGTACTTAGCTGATTTCACCTCGTCTCTCTATGACTGTACGATTATCTGTTGCTTGGATCTGGTTCATGGTTTCAACCAGATCCCTATTCACCCAGATGATGTCGCAAAGACTAACATCACCACTCCATTTGGTGCTTTTGAAATGGTCAAAATGACATATGGATTGCGTAACTCTGGTCAAAATGTCCAGTGGGTATGGATCAAGTCCTTAGGGGTCTTCCTTTCGTATTTTGCTGCATCGATGACCTCTTAATATCATCTTCCTCACTGGAGGAACACCTTTCTCACCTTCGTCAAGTTTTTTCTCGTCTTCAGGAGTACGGTATCGTACTAAAAGCCTCTAAGTGCCTCTTTGGTGTCCTGCAACTCTAATTCTTGGAGCACCATGTCTCGAGTGCAGGGATTAGCCAACTCGAAGATAAAGTTATCGTGATGCGAAACTTTTCTCGTCCTACATCACGCAAGCAACTCAAGAGTTTTTGTGGCATGGTAAATTTCTACTACAGATCTATCCCTAAATGTGCACAGGTCATGCAACCTATGAACTCTATGCTCATCAAGACCAAAAAAAGCTCTTCTCTTGAATGGTCTACTTAGGCGTGCGATTCGTTCTCTCGCACCAAAGAGGCTATTGCCCGCAAGTGTGGAATTGGCTCATCCTTCTCCAGGAGCCCCCATCAGCGTCGCCTCCAATGCATCCTCAACCCACGTAGATGAAACTTTGCAGCAGAAAGTTGGTGACCAATGGCAACCTCTTGCTTTCTTTTTTCGCGCTCTTACAGACCCTCAAAAGAGATATTCAACGTTTTCTCGAGAACTCCTCGGAATATATCTCGCTGTCCGCCACTTCCGCCATCATTTGGAAAGGCGTGAATTTACCATTTTTACTGACCATAAGCCTTTGATCGGTGCATGTTCGTCTCGTAGTACTTCGTCAGTACACACTGCAGTTGACACTCGTCATCTTGACTTCATCCTGGAGATGACCAACGATATTTGCTACGTTCCTGGTTCTTCAAACGTCGTACCGGACGCGCTCTCTCGCATTTCATCGATTTCTGGCACGTAACTCTCCTACACCGTGCCCATCGATTATGCAACAATAGCGCTTCTTGCCAGGAACAAGATGAAGACACGCAAACACTGCGTCAATCTTCTCAACTCGTCGTTAGCGAGATCGACTTTCCGGACAGTCCTTCCAGGCGCATCCTGGTTGACTATTCAATTTCTTACTGTCCTCGTCCTCTCATTTCTCTTGCTTACCGTCGGCACATTTTCAACCAAATTCGTGCTCTCTCTCATCCTGACATCAATGCCACACGCAAGCTCGTTGCACAACGCTTCGTTTGGCCAGGTATGAATCCTGACGTGGCTAAATGGACTCGCTCATGCCTGCCATGCCAGCGTGCTAAGGTCCAGCGTCACACAAAAGCTCCTCTGGTCCTTTTTCCTCTTCCTTCGTCACGTTTTGACGCCGTTCACGTCGATCTAGTAGGTCCTCTTCCTTACTCCCGTGGTTGCAATTATCTTCTCACCATGATCGATTGTTTTACTCGCTGGCTAAAGGCGGTTCTTATCTCGGACGTCAGAGATTGGACTGTCACTCGAGCTTTCGTCTCAGCATGGGTTGCTCGTTTTGGTGTTCCCTCCACGATCATGACTGATTGTGGCAGCCAGTTTGAATCCAACCAATGGGATGCACTCATGTCAGTCCTTGGCTCCTTTCGCCTTCGTACTACAAGCTATCACCCCAAGAGTAACTCTAAGGTAGAACTTCTGCATCGGACCATCAAAGCAAGCTTGGGTGGACAAGCTAACTTTGATTCTCCTTGACATTCGCTGGTCCTTGAAAGAGGATCTTGCTTGCTCTGCAGCGGAATTAGTTTACCCAGTCAATTCTTTTCTTTCTCTGACCGACTTCTACCTTCTCACCTAGATCCTTTTTCATACGTACATAATCTTGTACGGGTGATGGCTGAAGTTGGGGCCAGGAGCAGAGGGTGCCATTTTAAAAATTGAGGCATAATACGTCACGGGCAGCGCAGGGCACGCCAGGACCAGGTCCTTAGTCTCTCGAAATGAGAGACGATCCGTTACCTCCACACTCAGGAGAGTAGAGTGCAGCATCACACTCACCGGCGTGCCATCAAGTGTCAGAAGAACACTAATCATGGCCCCCTCGGAGGGATTCGATGCATTCACCATGAGACTTACTTCCGAGAAAAGGATTACCTTCAGCTCTCTACCAATCAGGTTAGCTAATTCTCTCCTCGGATTCACCATATTGCCCTTGACCAACATTCGTCCATCAGTGCAAAGAATAACCAGAAATCATATAAAACGCAGGGTAGTCTCCCAACGACGTAATCAAGGCTCCGCTCAGCGCACTTGCAACTTTGCTCTTAGACAAAGCATCCCCTCCCGATCTTGGCCTGTTCGCTTGCCGAAATGGTGGTGGACCCGTCCATCTACGGAGCTCATGCAGAAGGAGAGGAACCCTTAGTCTTCTTTGTCTTTCTCTTACTTCTTTTCTTTTTTTCTTTTTTGTGAAAGAAGGGTGGGGAATGAACCCGCTACTCTACTCTGCCGGAAGGAGTCCCTAGACAGGATGGCCTGCCTCAGCAAAATCCTTCTCGAAATGAAGAAGGTCTCGGCTGTCAAAGGAGCACCAGCTGGGGGATTTTTCTCCTCTCTTTACGAGTCCTCGGGGGCCCGAGCCCTCTAAAGAGAAGCTTGCACAGTGGTGGACTCAGGTTTGTGTTTGACCCAATGGAATATCCTGCCATCTGGGGCTGAGTCATATTAGGGAACAAGTCCATGTAAGGGGGGGGGGGGTCAATGTGCTCCCATCCCAAGGTATCACGGATCCTATTCGATGAATCTTCCGTCAGAATCAAGTCTCTGGCCTGCGAACCGACTTCGATCGGAAAAAGAGGGGGCAGGCCCTCCGATCCCGATTATGTCAAAAAAAATAATTACAAGGGTCAAGGCACGATACGCCCCGCCTTCCCTTGCCCCCGTAAGCGGGTTAGCACAATCAAGTCACTACTCTCTTGGCAGTCCCCCGTGATGGAAAAGGGAAAACGACAAACTGAGGTGGTGAGGGAGAGCACAAGGAGGACAGCTCCTTTTAACAGGTGGAGCTGGCGACTGCCTACTTGGGCATAAGCCGCCGTACTCACGACAGCCTAGTACTAGGCTACATTAAAATAACAATATAAAATACAAAACAAAAAACCACAACAACAATAAAAAAGAAAAAGGGCAGGAAGCACGCTCCGGCGTCGAGGGAAGGCCCGCCTCACCCCCGTGCATGAATGTGCGACCTACAAAGAAACAACAACAAAACAAAAACAAAAAAAGTTAAATAAAATGGAGGAGCCCAGCCTCCTCCAAAAGAGTCTTGAAGTCCACAAGTAAGTGTGCACAAATCTGTCCCGAGTACAAGAAACAAGCGGTAGCAACCCCGCTCATCCCGGTACTGGGACAAGTAGCGTGCGCGAAGATCACCCAGAGTGAAACTTTGAATAAGAATGTGCCGAACAGTCTGAGGAACAACGCAGTCATCACAATAAAGTGCAGGCGAGCGTTCCATCAAATGGCGGTGCGTCTCGCGAGTGTGTCCAATTCGGAGACGACATAAAGCAACCTGAAGTCGTCGTGGCATTGGGGGGTAGGTCCATGGAAACAGTCGCAGTGCAATGGCACACAACTTTAGGTTCCTCTCGACCGTCTCCCGTCTTCTTTGCCAAGCAGCCCTGAAAACTGCCCGTATTCATGCCATGTATTCGTTGTGAGGAAGAGCAAATCGCTGATCTGGTCGCCCAGTCCTCGCGGACTCTTTGGCGCCCTAATCGGCGCGCTCATTCTCCGCAATTCCTACATGTCCAGGAACCCATCAGAAGATAATCTCGACATCCGCCCGGCTCACCAAAACAGTGGCACCACGGATATCGCTAGCCAGGGGAGCGAATATTTCAATGCCCCGAGAGCACTCAGGACGTTTTGTGAGTCGCTATAAATCAAAACCCGGTCTCTGAACCGGACCCGTCGCGTAATCCCCCGTACCGAGAGCTGTATTGCAACCAGCTCTGCCGTGAAGACAGACGCAGCGCTTGCCAGAGCCCCGCTGACTTCAAACAGAGGGAAGGCGGGGTGGAAACTGAACCCTTCTTGGGACTTGGAGCCATCCGTAGACATGGCATGGTTCCAGGAAGTGAGCTCCAAAAGGACCAATGGTCAAAGGTGGTATCGTCAAGAGTGGCGTCCTGGGCATAACCAGTGGCATCACCAGCCCGAGAGCTATACCTAACTCTCGAAGGTGTTTCTTGACCCTAACACCGAAGGACTTAGGTTATGACTGGCGTCTCTCGGCGGCATAGGCACCGTCAAGATCAGCTACGTATGCAGTGAGAGCAATTGGAAACTGATGGGATACACCAGGCTCGTGCCCACAGGCGAATAATTCACTGTGCACGGCGCAGAGCGAGTGACATCTCTCTAGCATAGACAAGTATGCTCTCAATGGGGGAAGAGCGGAAGCCAGCGGTCACCAGGCGAAGGCCACTGTGGTGGATCAAGTCCACATTCCGCAATACACGCTCGGCTGCGGATGCATAAAGCTTGCATCCGTAGTCGAGCTTCGAACGACAAACGATAGATAAAAATTAAGGCAGTAGCCCAATCAGCGCCTCAGGCGCTTAACGTAATGGAGCAAAGGATATCCATGGTGGGGGTACAAGAGGACATAAGCCTGCGAATATGAGCCTTCCAGGTGAGGCGTTGGTCAAATACAAGACCAACGAAACGGTGCTAGTCCACCACTTCCAGGCGCACCCATTTAGAAGCAGGTCTGACTCAGGGTGAAGCCGTGGATTACGGTAGAAGTGCACCACCTTAGTCTTGGCCAAGGAAAACAGAAGCCTGTGATTTCGGCATAGCGATATATGCCTCTTGGGGTAGACGCTCCAGAGTTGGCATCTGGGCCGCGCCAAAAGAGATCGAAAAGTCGTCCACGTAGAGTGTAGGAAGAACATCTTTCCAAAGCACCGAGGTGATGACGTTGAGGCTCAGGGCAAAGATTGTGGCACGAAAGACAATTCCCTGACGGACACACTCTTTCTTCTCTATTGGGCAGGGGAGGGCTACCCCCCCCCCCTCCCCTCATACCACCCGTACGCGGATCCACGATCTCACAGAAATTCAGATATAAAGATTGGGACGCATCCACTCACCCCCATGGTGTGGAGACTCTCCTTGATTCCGTATGTCATGCGGTATCATAGGCCTTCTTCAGCTTAAAAACACTGGCGTCGGGCTGACTACGACGGCATTTTCTAGTCGGAGCAGAGCATCCGACGTGGAGGAGTGGAACTTGCGGAAGCCGCACTGTGCAGAAGACGGATGTCCTCCGCTGTCCAGAAAAAGGGCTAATCTAATAGTTACCAATTTCTCCATCAACTTACACACACAGGAAGTTAGAGAGATTTGGCGGAAGCCGGCCAGGGTTAAATGGATCTCTCCCCGGTTTGCGAAAAGCGAGCAGAGTAGCAATTCACCAGGAATCTGCTAGGATACCCTATACCCAGATCATTTTTAACAAATCTAACAGAAAGGCCATGCCTCGCTCATGCAGGTGTCTAAGCATGGCGTACTGGACATCGCCGGACCAAGGTCGGTGTCCGGAGGGCGGGGAATGAACCCGCTTCTCTCCTCCTCCGGCAGGAGCCCCTAGGAAAGATGGGCCTGCCTCATCAAGATCCCCCTTCGAAATGGAGAAGTTCTTGCCTATCATATGAGCAACAGCCGGGGGCGGAGATCCTCCCCATCCTTGTGAGGCCTCGAGGACCCGAGCCGTCTAAGGAGGAGCTTGCATAGGGGCGGACACGGGTTATGTGCTTGGCACCGAACCCGGGTTCGACCCCATGTAATATTATACGGTGTGAGGCTTGGTCACCTCATGGACCATGTCCATCATGGGGGGGGGAGGGCATGTGGCCATCCTCCCTCGAGACATCACAGATCCCATTCGAGGTATCTTTTTTACCTAATGCCGGCAAACCAGCATCCGTTAAGGAAAAGATGGGACACGTTCAGTGACTTCCTGTATGCTCTTAGCGCACGAATGCTGGATGTTAGGGGGCAAGGACCGAGGGGGCCTGCCATTCCTTGACCCTCTGAGGGGGTTGGCTCTATCAACGCGCTCCAACCTGGAGCGGTCGATTTTCAGCCGCCTGCGTGCTTTCTTGGCAGTCCCTGATGAAATAAAATAAAAGGAGGGACTGCCACTGGAAAGAGGGAGGCACCCAAAGGCGCCTCCAGAGAAGAGGGCGAGGGGGAGTCCCCTATACCCGTAGGCAGAGTAGAGGAGTAAGCATCCTCTCCGGGAGAAGAAATATGGAGGGTCCCCTGAGAAAGCGATAGAGTGTGAAAGGGAGAGAGAAAGGTGGTGTTAGGATGGTGAGGGTGGAGGTTAAGCAGGTTGTTAAAAACTCAACTTCCAAAATCCGTCCTCAGGGGTTATGAGGCCTTGTCCCCTCGCCACTCAGACCCGATCCTGGATGGTTGGATGAGAAACAACTGGTCAGCGTCTACCCTGTGAAATTAGAGGTCGGCCAAAGAAAGTTGTGGGAGGGTTGTATGCAAAGTGAGGAAGTAAGGTAAGAAGACAGGGTGTCAGAATGGAGAAGAGGCTAAGCTATGGCCGGACGGGGCGCTGAGTCTCGTCAGCACGGCGGCCATGAACGCAAATCGTCGCGCCCCTTACGGTGGAGCTGCCGAGAGCGGCTCTCAAAATGGCAAAGGCGAAGCCCCTTTGCCATCTTCCTACAAGTCTATGCAAGAGTAAAACAAGGTCTTGGAAGTTAAGCTTCTTAGATGGCAAAGCCATAGTGAAATGGTAGCGTGGAAAGGGTGCTTCCTACATGGAAAGGCAATATTGAAATGGTATTTTGATGGCAACGCTCTATTGAAATTTTCTCTTAGAAGGAAAGATTCCTAGATAGCAATGCCCTAGTAAAATGATGATTTGGAAGGAAGGATTACTTTATGTCAATGCCCTTGGGAAATTCTGCCATGGGAAGAATGCTCCTAGCATGTAAATTTCCTAATGGATTGATGTTTGGAAGGAAGGATTCCTAGATAGCAATTTCATAGTGCTACCTAGGTGCTAGGGAAGGTTCCTAGATTGCCCTAGTAAAATGTTTTGCAAGGAAAGTTTGCTAGATGACCATGCCATAGTTAATGCTGTCCCTGAAGAAAGGCTTCCTAGATGGAAATCCGCTAGTGAAGTGCTATCTCAGAAGGAAGGTTTGCTGGATAGCAATGCTCTAGTGAAAATATGGCTTGGAAGATGTGCTTCAGAGATGGCAATGCCCTATTATTTTTAGAAGGAGGGCTTCTGTATGTCAATTTACAGCCCATTCTGAGCATCCAAAGTGACCCCGTTCCTGTACAACCAAACTAAATAATATAAATAATATACACCTTTCGAAGGTTGTGGTCCTGAAGACTCTGAGCAAATTTTCATCCAATGGCCTTCATGTATCTGTGACTAGAGTGTCTACTACCTGTGAAAGGACTTCATGCTAATCATCTACCCATACACTCTTCCCACGCATGTCATAAAGTGTAAGTAAATTCGGATAAGTCCCGGAGTCCTGTCAAGCTACGCGCCTGATTTTCTTTTAGCCTGGGATCGCAATATGTATGTTGTTGCGCACATACCCCAACGTGTGATTTTATCTTTTCAATGAATTTAAGCCTTAAAGAAATAGCTGCAGTTGGTTAGCAAAATAGTATTTATCTAAAGGTTCACACATTGCTTACAGAGAGAAATACTTTGGCGAGACCGTCTTTGTCTAGAGTCGACACTTTGTGGAATGTAACCGTCTTCCCAGAGAGCTTCTCCACCTGGGCGATAGACGGAGGCTTAACTCCGTCAGCGTCTTCGGCACTGTTGACGCAGCTGTCTGTTGCGATCACATCATACCCTGACCTTAGGAGTACCAAAATTGTGTGGGAGCCGATATAACCGGCTCCTCCCGTTACCATGACAACGTCAGGTTTATGGGTGGCCATCTCTCCTTGCCTGGAAGGAAGGAAAAATGGTTGTTGAATACGAGGCTGACTCCTTGGAGCTACTTTCTTCAATTTCTACTATCAATTTAATTTCCTTGTTCTTTTAGATGTTTGTTCTTTAATTAAAATGGATTGAGTTGTGTTTGTTCCTTTAAGTATGTATTTGTTCTATTTGTATGGCTTTGTTCTTCACCACACCGGCATTTTCGTGTTTTGTTTATTGCACTCATCCTAATCTTTTTCACTAATCTTTTACTTTATATTAGGTTGTCAAGAAATTAATGTCGTTTTTTCAAAAAAGTAAAATATTTTTTAATATACAAAGAAATTATTAGGAAAGTAGTAGCGAGCATTATTGGCAATGTTCTCCCGTTTAGGAGGCTACGACTTAGCCGAGTGGAAACTCGGCTTCCGATTACAGCAAAGTAAAGCCACATCGGTTGTGGCAATTGGCCGGATGGAGTTACGAGTCTGATCGCCAACACGGCGGCTGCCCTACGCCGTAGATAGCCGTGGTTCGGATCCCACATCAAACTGTAGGTCTACAATGAGAAATAACAGAGCTTGAAACAGAGTAGAGATTGGTGCCAAAAAAAACACCAATCCTTTTACCCATTCGTTTAACCAATCACTGGTTGAATTGAAGGTGAAATGTATGACTTGATATCAATGGTTCCCAAACTTTTGCAGGCTGGCGCCCCCTTGGCTTCCCAGTGAATTCCTAGCGCCCCCCACAGACACATATGGAAACAAACACCTCTTTCTTGATATTTGGTATGCTGCAATTTGAAAAGAGAAAGGTTAAACACAAATGTGTATTTCACAAATAAAACCCAATTTAGTAAACCAATTTATTTTTTAGCAGTTTTAACTGTTTCAGCAACATAGAATGGTAAATAAACATTCCACCAGTAACCTTCATTGTCTCACACTTAATATTAATGTGATGGATGTGCTTGGTGCAGGGACATAAGCTTCTCAACATCAGGCTGGAACTCACTAAGAAGAAGTCGTAGATCCCCGCGGTCAGTAATTTTCAGTCGGTTTCTTTGCTTGGAAAGAAGCAAGGCGACTGCACTGAAGCCCCGTTCTACTAAATATGATGTTGGCAAGGCAATAAAGTACATCTTGACCTTGTTCCACAGCACTTGATAGCAGTCAGAGATTTTTTTTTGTAACCAAAAATCTTGATATGACTTTTTGAACATTGGCCTTAGCTCAATGTCATTTTGAATGGAAATCAGTTCTTCCTCTGCCACTCCAGTTTCTTCACCGTCGACATTTAGGAATGGATTGATCACCCAGTCTGGTATTTCAAGCAATAAAATGTCCTCAAATCTCTCAGACATGTCTCTGTGCAGTTCATCCAGGTGTGTACAATACACTTGAAGGTCATCGAATGGTATGCCTTTTTCCTTATCCAATTCAGAGAGGCTTGGGAACTGGTAGAGTGCATGGCGAGCTATGTTTCGTTTGAATAACTGTAACTTGGCCAGGAAGGTAGAGATAGCTGATTTGACTGTAATTAGATTAGCCTCATTTCCTTGCAGCTGCAAATTAACTTCATTGAACTTTGTGAATATATCTGCCAAATAAGCAATGTCATGCTTCATGTTCTTAGTTCATCACACAGAACAGAATTGGAGTCTTGGAAGAATTCAACAACTGTATCAAACAGTGAATAGAAACGTCTCAGGCAGTTTTCCTTTGACAGCCATCTAACTTCTGTGTGCAACACTAAACGTTCAAACTCTTCATCATTATCAGTGCATAGCTGTCGAAACAGTCGGGAATTGAGGGCATGTGCCTTGATTTTATTTATTGCTGTGACAACAGTACTCATTGATTTGTGTAGTCTACCACTCAGGTTTTTTGCGACCATATGCTGCCTGTGGATTACACAGTGCACTGTAAGTACTCCAGGTACAGCTTTTTTCAAGAAACTAATGAAGCCACGATGACAACCTACCATTGATGGTGCCCCATCTGTTGCACAAGCAAGAATGTTAGAAAGTGGGATGTCTTTCTCTTTGAAAAAAACATCAACGACACGAAATACTGACTCCCCTTTTGTGTCTGTTTCAAGCTGTCTTGCAAATAACAGCTCTTGAACCAAGCTTTCATCTTTGACGAAACGAACATAAGCAAGAAGCAAAGATTCATTGCCTGGCAGAGTGGACTCATCTAACTGTAAACTAAATTCTGTTGTCCTAAGCATGTTACACAATGTTTCTTCAATATTTTCAGCCATTTCATCTATTCTTCTCTGAACAGAGTTATCACTGAGAGGAATAGCTTTTATAATTTGGTCAGGTGACTTGTGTAGAACTGTGTGTAGAACCTCTCTTACTGCTGGTAGAATAAGCTCTTCTCCAATTGTATGAGGCTTACCAGATCTAGCAATCAGCAAAGAGATGTTGTATGATGCTCGCAAACCGTCAGTAGATTGTTGTAAACTGCTGGCAAATATATTTCCGATGGTTTTCCGTTTCCGAACGTTGTCTCGGAGTGACTGAAAATATGCCAAGTTTTTGTCTGCTTTATCAGAGTGCATTTTCTTCAAATGTTCCAAAAGCCTCGAAGGTTTCATAGCTTCATTTGAAAACACTCTATCACGCAGTAGACACATTGGTTGCTGTTGGTTGTGTGGTGCTGCGACAAATCCATATTTCAGATATTCCACACTATATTGCCGACACTTCTTTTTTGTTTGCTGTACCAAGGCCATACTTTATTCTGGAACAAAAAAATAAAACCATGTAAAATACAGCATTTTATCGCATTTCATAAATAGGCCTACTTAAAGACAAAAATGACAACATTGAAGGTATAAAAAGCAAGTTTACCCTCTCACGTATTCATTTTCTTCCATTTACTCACAGATAATGGTGGCGGACGTGATCACCCACACAATGACACACGCGCGAACACGCATATATGCACACACACACACAAACACATGCACACACAGGTACAAAGTCATATACATTCGTAACAATATATATCAGTGAATGCACCACCCTAACCAGCTCAACACAACACAACACGGCGCGTTCTGGCGAGTCCCCAATTTCATGTTGACTTGAACTCAAGATGATGTTGACCGCCAGGATGCAGTTTTTATTATAAGATAAAATTCTGAACATTACAAGCTTGAAATTACAAACCTGAGCTTTTGCTTTTGTAGTCTATGCTGTCGGATCTGACTGGGCCAGAGCGGCGTGCGATAACCGGACCCTGATGCGTCGTCCACTGACTCGTCCTGCTGCACGTGTTGTGTACAAATCGTCAAACAAACGTTCGAACTTCTGACTTCGACTTCGGACTGCCGCCCCCCTACCGCCCCCTTCTTCCTCACCGCCCCCCCATATCTTTCCACCGCCCCCAGGGGGGCGGTACCGCCCACTTTGGGAACCACTGACTTATATGAATGGTAATCACATGGTCCAAGGTCCGGTGAATGTAAAGAAGGGTGGAGAAGAACTTCCAATTAATTCTTTCATGGGTCAAACGTGCCACGTGTGGGTGTGCATTGTCACAAAGGAGGAGGGGGAGGAGGAAGAGGAACACGTCCTTTCCGTTGACCGAGGAAGGACGTTTTGGTTCAAGAATTCATTTAAACGTTGCTATTTGTCGAAAAAAAGAGGTTAAATTGGGTCAAATCGAGTTGAAGCAATATTCACACGTCGTATGCGTTGTCCTTTAAACCGTTTATGTGACACATCATTTATGTAGCTTAAAAGAAAATCTCAACATTACTACAGCTTAGCAGAGTCCTGGTCATCACTACACTTATCTTTACAAATCTTGCGGCAAATTTGGAACAATTTAAAACTCTAAGAAGCAGTTTTAAAAGTCTTCTAAAAACGACATTAATTTCTCGACAACCAAATATTTATCACCTTTTATATCTCTTCCATTTTTCTTTCCACTGTTTAAAAATGCCCTCGTTTGGCCAATCTCGTCTTTCAAACTCCCCCGAGTCGAAGAGTAAAAAGATAAAAAAAATCGACCAACGAGAGAAAATCCAACTGTTTCTAAAAATATGATTGTAAAGAACGAAACGAAATTTGGGAAAGTGAAGTTATGTGGAAAAGGGAGTGCGCAACTCTCCTGCGTGTGCCTCCCCTCCACCCTTCGTTTCGCAAGGGGTTGTTCGGGAGACACACGGGTTCCTGGTGTGTGCGGGTACGTCCCCTCAGTCCCCAGTACTCTCGGTTGGTGAGATCTCTTCGGTAGGCGTTTTCACCGCTGTTCTCCCCATTTTTTTTATCTTCATTCTCTCTTTGTTTTCCCTAACCTAGCCCTTTCTCCCTTTGTTCAACCTTCATTCTCCCTTTTTTGTTCGTAACTTAGCCAATCTTTCCTTTGTTCTACCTTCATTCTCCATTCTCTCCATTAGTTCTCCCTAACCTAGCTCATTTTCCCTTTGTTTTCCCTAACCTAGCCAGTTCGCCCTCTGTTCTCCCTAACCTAGCCCATTCTCCCTTTGTTCTCCCTAACCTAGCCAATTCACCCTTTGTTCTCCCTAACCTAGCCAATTCCCCCTTTGTTCTTCCTAACCTAGCTCATTCTCCCTTTGACCTAACTTCATTTTCCATTCTCGTCATTCCTTCAACTTAGCCCATCACCCCCTTCATTCTTCCTTCTCTCCACCCCCTAACCTAGCCCATTCTCCTTTTTGTTCTCCTTTAATTCCCCAGTCATGCTCCCTTCTCTTCATTCCCCCTAACTTAGTTCATTCTCTCTGTTCTCTCTTCATTCTTCCTTCTCGCTTTGTTCTCCCTTCATTATCCCGTAATTTGTTGCCGGGTGTAACATGGGCCAGTATCCCGCACCTTACATCTAAAGGCTTGCGTGCCCTTCCCTCGCCAACCCCCGCAAGTGTATCTGCGTCTATATTTCTTCCACCCTTTTTTTCCTCCTTCCATTTTCTCTACTTTACACATCTCTCCTTACCAACTTTGTGCCACTTTCTGCCCTCGTTGGTTTTCGCTTTAAATTGGAGCTGAGCAAATCTGAAAGGTTGTGTCCATCCCCACTTAACGATCTTTTATTCAATTTAAAGCGAAAACCAACAAGGGCAGAAAGTGGTGAAGTTCGAGGAAGTGAAAATATGCGGAAGGTATAACCATGCCTGGGGAGGGGAAGGCACGTAATCCTACCGATTTCAGCTGATCTGAGAGTAACCCACTAGGAATTTTCAGGGGTTCTGTTATTCGGTAAGCACCCCTTCCCTTTTTTCCCCTCCGGTTGAATGATCAATTTGCGCAATCGAACCACCGGGGGTAAGTAATGAAGGGAAACGAAGCTCACGGATGAAAAGGAACAAGAGAGCACCGGACTTCGAATCCATACCTCGTCTCCTTCACCCTCGATTTTCTTTTCATTCTTCTTTTCATTATTTCCTGCATTTTTCCTTCGTGTATTTCTCGAGGGAGTTGTTGGTTGAAGCGTATTGAAAGAGCGTTTTGGTCAAGTCAAGTTATGAAATTGCCCGAACTACAGAGGAAACACCCCTTGCTTCAAAAGAATCCTGGTTTGACGGAGATCATAATGGTTACTTGAACTAACTGCAATCATCGCATCTAATTTCTAAATCTAGCATTAGCATTCTTATAAGGTCATCCGGAAAGTTTTGTACGGCTTTAAAAAAAATAATTTAAATTCAAGTAAATTTAATCAATTATTTAGTTACAATTTAGTTCTACAATCTGTTTCCATCGTTAACTATATTTTGAATTCCTAAGCGGAAGAGATTTTTGGGTCTTGTTGAGAAGAAGAGTGAATTTTTCAGGTTTAAGAATACGTGGAAGTTTGAAGGTAGCTAATAACGAATTTGGCCAAGATTTTTTTTTTCAATGTTACCAAAGATTTTATGTATATTTTTATCATTATTGTTGTTATCATGATAGTATGAAGAATTTTAATGTTTATAACTGAAGAGATTTAAATTTCTTAAATTTCAATTAGTTTAAATTAGCAAAAAGAACATTCAGAGAAACATACCTTTGGGCTCTCGTTGCCCGTAATGATGACGATTGATTGCCTTTCAACGCACCGAAGGACACACACACACTTTAGCATCCACTCCAAATGTCTACGAGGTACTGATAAGACGCATTCTTATAAAGTGTTGAGCAACGCAGCTGTTTATCAGATACAGTTTATCTCGTGCGATGCGAACATGGCCATGGCGCTTCTTCTGAAACGGCGATTTGGCATAAAAGTAAACGAAAATATCTGCTGACTTGAAATATTTGAGGCAAAGGTCGTAATTCAGAAAAGAAAAGAAAACGTGTAACCAACAAAGGCATTTTCCCATTGTGGGAACAATAAGAGCAGCAGAATAATGGAGGAGTGGGTCGATAAATAGAAAGAATAAGCATAGTGAAATAGGTTAAGGAACAAGTTCGTACAAGGTAAAAAAAAATACTCAAAACTAGAAACAAAAAGGGCAAACTGCATCGGGATCACGCCCATCAATAAAAAGAGGGTGGACAGAGAGAATAACAATGGCTATGACAAACGAACTAAAGAGGGCTAAACCAGGATAACAACTTAAAACACGGGCAAAGAGTGAGTATTAATAGAACGTTGGAGGAATAAGTTCGTACACGCGAAGCCGTTCTCAGAGGAACGAGCTCACAAATAAAAGAGACATTTAAGAATTATTAGAAAGAAATGGGAATCAATGGAGTTTGCGATGAGTCCTATTAAAGAGAGCCCCACCCGTTTCCCGTATTAGAATCTGGATGGTATTAAGTACCTACAAGAGTTAAGTATGTTGGTACTTAATACAAAAAACAACACAAGCTTGAATAACCCCTTCGAGTGGTAAAGAAAAGGTGTCCCACTAAATTACCCGTTTACTAATCCCATGAAGAGGATGATTCTTTCCATCATGGGGAAGTTTTACGAACCATGTCGTCGCTCGCTGGCAAGTTTCAATTTAGCAGTCCACCCATCAGGGGTGGGCAACCTTTTCAGAGTGAGGGCCAGATAAGGCTTTTGGGAGTAGGCCGCTGGCCAGAGTGACAAACGAAATCTCCAAAGGGACCATATATAAACCCCTATCTCAGTAAGGATTTATTGCAGCGGAAAAGGTCATAAGCACTATTTTGTTTAGAATTGCCTCTTCTACAACTTTGGCCTCTTATAAGACTTTTCGTATCTGTGAGGGAAATGCATTTCTGTCTCATTTTTGTCTCATTTTCACTGCCAGACGTAAGAACTCATTCCCCTCTCCCTCTACGAGTCTACTGAGACAGATGCTTACGTCTTACGTCTTGAAAAAGGGAGAAAAGTAAAGTGGATAGTCGGAGTGTAGTGGACAGATGCTGTTTGACAGGTTTCTTTTGGGGGGGGTTGCGGTTTCGCGGGCCGGATTGCAATATTAATGCCGAGCAAGATGGCGGGTCAGACGTTAGGCCTTCGTGGGCCGAAGGTTGCCCGCCCCTGGTCTAGATAGAGAAACAGGACTGCACGCACGGCCGATACCAGTCCGAGAATTTTGTCTACATACTCAAAGTGTTGTTGTTGTTGTCGTTGTTAATAGCTTGGAACATTAAGGGAGAAGAATTTATCCTACAGCCTGTGTTGTAGGACCCCACAAACGGCTGATGCCGCACCCCCTGTGAGACTCCCCCGAGGGACCAAGTTAGAGTGGAGTGAGGCTGTTGCATGCTGCGGGAATTTAATAGCGGTCCATCCAACAGCTAGGAAGTGGGACTTCGATTGCAACTTAACCTCACGTGGAATACATACAAGTGGGGTAGTTCCACTCCAGGACTGCCTCTGGGTGGGGTGGGGGTGTCCTTTGGAAATGGCTGACCCCCTCCACAACTAAGTTACGCGAAAGTAAACGAAAAAAAAGCAACGGTGATGCGGAGAGTCTCTAGCAGCGAAGTGTTGTTTTGTTTAGCCTTTTACTTTCGCGCTACTTGATAATAGACAACAACGGGGTCGCACAAACCATATAATTAAAATATATAAAAAATAAACAACACCTTTACATTAACGCCCTGACCTACCAAACCGTATAAACAATGGAAAATGCCAATTTAAATACTGAGTACGACAATTAATAACCAGTTTACCGCACCTGTAATTTTGACGTTCCAAAACTCAAAATTTTCTTCAATAGTGAGAAAAGTGTAAGACAACCAACACTTATAATTTGCTCTCACATTATTCTTTGGCTAAAAAAAAACTATAACTTCCGAGATTTGACTTAAGTTAGAGCATGAATTGGTAAGCTCCACTGAACGCACTTTGCACTCAACCCATTTTAATAATTTAATCAGTTTAGCAATTATAATAATAAAATTTAGCAAAGGACTATCACAATATTATTGCTTCATTTGATTTTGATGGGTTTCCATTAAAAATCATGTAAATTTTTCACCCAGAGCTAGTTTGGAAGATTACACTTTATTTATAATATTTCTCATTTTATTCGTGACGACAACTTTTCTGACGTAAATTTGGCAGCGACCTGGCACAGGGATAACTCTTAACTTCAAACTATTGGTGTTTATCTCTAGTTCTTCAATGGCTTACTAAAACGCCCTTATAAATAGTATTACCTAGTCTAAGACCGCACCTTAGAATCCCAGAAAAGGTACAGTAATATGAAAGGGAATACTAACAAACAATTCTTCAAGGAAATACATTAAGGTAGTTTGTTGAAACAGATATTCTGCTTGTTTGAAAATCACTTAATTACACACAAAAATTATACTTTATGTGTAGATGTAAATATGAGGATCTATCATTGTTAAAGTAAACACCACTCTAGCCAATGCTGATTGCATGGGTGCAAATTCAATCTAAATGCCAGAACTTGGCTTTTTGTCAACATTTCACTCGATGTGAAACAAACGTAAACAAATTGAGAGAACGGTCTCTTTTTCTACAAAATGGAAATTTAAAACGGCCTAAAGATGGAATCAAATAAATTGAAATGTATGGCGTCATTCAATAGACAATTTCTTGTTTATTTGAAATAAACTCCTCGTCGCCTTTTTGCCTTCTTCTTCCTATACACTTTTGCGCCTGCGTGTCTGTCAATGACGTCATACTCTTGAACGCTGCCAAAGCGACGAAATTTATAAATCAATACCTCGTCTTGCGTTGGCTTTCTTAACGATAGATCGCTTCTCACAGCGTTGTTATGGAGACTTCTCACGCCATTTCGAATATCTTCACAACAAAACCACATAAAAATCAGGCGTTTTTGCCACTAAACTTTGAATCAAACAATTAAATACGAAACAGATTATTAGGACTTTTAATTTGATATTTGGCGAAATTCCCCCTTAGATTTGATGATCATATATCGTAGTATATTTCGTGTCTCCTATAATTAAACCCTGTTATGGAGTTTGAATGTTACCCATTACCCCATTCTACTTTGAGTTCTCCTAAATCGACAATGTGTCCCCCAAGACTGTATATTTTTTATAGTATCATATATTTTATAACTGAAAAACAAGAACAATATATTGTTACAGCAATTATCATTGAAGGGTAAATTACTAATCAAAGCAGTCAAAATTTTGTAGCCTAGTCACTAACTTATTTTCAGCTTAGCCTATGCGCCCCTTCCACGATACAAAACTCGCACCGTTCTACTTATTTCCTTCAATTAGTTCATCAAAATGGTTTGCTTTGGGTAGTCCATCGAGGTCGATGATGACGGATGCCCTCATATTGAGGGCATCAAACCTGCTCTAGATTTAAAAGGGTAGGGAAGTGTGCAATCTTCGGACCGAGGGGAGAAGGACCCTGGTAGCAGGAGAGGCTCGAGGCAACTAGGCTTCATCCTCGGCTGCAGTGAGATGCCGAGACACCGGTGCTCGCCTATAAGTACACCCAATCCTGGTTTGTGATCCTTCCTCTCGCCTTTGCCTAAAAAGGCAGAACCCATAAGGCAGTGGGAGGGGGTGCAGTTGTTGATAGGCGCCAGAGCGTGTTCACACACGGGTGGACCTGCACGCCGTACTTCTGGGGCCCACTGCTGTTCCGAGATCCCCTGCTGCCCCGTAAGGGGCGCGGCGATTTGCCATCCTGGCCGCCGTGCTGACAGGATCCAGCGCTCCGTCCGGCCCCAGCTTAGCCTCTCTTCTTTCCTTCAGATAGCCCGATTTCTCCCCTACCTCGTTGCTTTTCATACAACCTCTCCCACAACTTTCTCTGGTCAGCCTCTAATTTCACAGGGTAGATGCTGACCTTCTTCTCAAGCCAACCACCCCGGATCGGGGCTGGGGGGAGAGGGGACATTGTTCCCTAACCCCTCAGCTCCGGTTCGGGATGGTTTTTTTTTTAACAACCTGCTTCATCCCCACCCATACCTTCCTCACATCCCCTATTCTCTCCTCTTCACATTCTATCAATTTTACGCCGTGTCCAAGGTGGAGCCGCCATGCCGATGGACTGCCAGGCCACCAGGCGGGAGGGGTGGTCCCGAATAGCGGCGCCTGGCTCTGCCGGGCTTGTAAGCACCTCTCGCAGTGCGGGCAACTGCGAAAGGTGATGAGCTATTGCGTCCCGTATTAAAAAGAGGGTCACCATGCCCATGTATGACAAAAAAAACAAAAAACCCCAACCCCCAACTTCCCCTAAGAAAATCAACGGAGCCGCCCTCG
Organism: Ceratothoa steindachneri; assembly: GCA_963969495.1. Taxonomy (NCBI): domain Eukaryota; kingdom Metazoa; phylum Arthropoda; class Malacostraca; order Isopoda; family Cymothoidae; genus Ceratothoa; species Ceratothoa steindachneri. The sequence continues at coordinate 79,197,553 of OZ018332.1, forward strand.
GGCAGCTCCACCGAGAAAATGGAGGTCCCCCCCCCTTGTGCTTGCGCAAGGGACCCTCCATAATTCTTTAACCGGAGAGGAGGCTTACTCCTCTCCTACGCCTACGGGTGTAGGGGACTCCCCCTCACCCCCTTCTCTGGAGGTGCTTTCGGGCACTTCCCTATCTCCAGCGGCAGTCCCTCCTTTGCTTTCTAAGGGGACTGCCAAGAAAGCCAGCAGGCAGCCCATTGCCGACCGCCCCTCGTGCAAGCGGCTCGGTAGGGCAAACCCCCTTAGGGGGGAGAGGGAAGCCAGGCCCCTTCGGTCGCTTCCCTCAAAAGACCTGCTGGCAAGAATTTTAAATCTTGCTGGGGTCAAGGCCTGTGCCTCCCCACACAAGACTGGCGACACTGCCAAGGGGACCTGCGATGTCCTGGGAGGGGATGGCCAACTGGAGGCCCCTCCTGTGATAAACATGGTCCTTGAGGAGACCCAGCCTCAGACGGTAAAGCCTTCCATGGGGAAAAATTCGGGCTCGGCGCCAAGCGCCGAACCCGAATCCGCCCCTATGCAAGGTCCTCCTCAAATGGCTGAGAGCTCCGAGGCAGTAAAAGGAGGGGAGGGATCTCCTCCGACAGGAGCCCCTACGACAACCAGGACCTTCTCCATTTCGGAGAGGGACCTGGCTGAGGCCGGTCCATCTGGCCTAGGGGCTTCTGCCGGCGGAGGTGAAAAGCGGGTTCATTCCCCGCCCTCCTCTCCAAAAAAGAAAACGACAAAGAAGACTAAAAAGACGAAAAAGACTCGGGGCTCCTCTCCATCCGCGGGGGCTGCGGGGATGGATGGGTCTGCTACCACTTTGGTAGGCGACCAAGCCAAGATCGGCACATCCGGCCCCTCTACCCCCTCGTGTGCGGAGCCCCTGACCAAGACTAACACCAAGAGTGCACAGGGCGGAGCCTCGATGACATCGGGGCCCCTCATTCAGAGGTTACCTGGCGTTTTCGAGCCCGCTGGCTTCAAACGCTTCCTCGTTATTCGCTCCACTGATGGCACCATGTTGTCCAAGGGCAACATGATCCATCAGATGAGAGGATTAGCTAGTGCAATTGGTAGAGAGCTGAAGGTGACCCGTTTCTCGGACGGCAGCCTTCTGGCGAATGCGGCGAATCCCGCCGAGGCGGCCAAGATAAGTGCTCTTCGGACACTTCATGGCACCCTGGTGAGTGTGACGTCGCACTCTACCATGAACTTTGTGAAAGGAGTAGTTTATGCGAGGGAACTCGTTGACTACTCCATTGAGGACATCACCCTAGAGCTGGCCGACCATGGGGCAGTCAAGGTCGAACGTGTGATGAGAAAACAGGGAGGGGCTTCGAGACCCACCCCTACACTCTTTGTCACGTTCGACTGTGACAAGCTCCCTGAGTCGGTGCGTGCCGGTTGGTACCGCTACCGCGTGAAGGCATTCGTGCCACTGCCGCGGTGGTGCTATTACTGTCACCGCTTCGGCCATACGAATCGCTCATGTAGACGTGCAAAGTTGGGGTCACCCGAAGTCTGTGTAAATTGCTCCAAGGTCGCACACGATAAGTCCAAATCGTGTGTGGCCAAGTGTGTCAATTGCGGAGAGCCACACCCTGTTTCTTCGAAGCAATGTGGTGCATATCTCCTGGAGAAAGAAATCCTGGCCGTTCAGGCCCAGGATAGACTCTCATTCCGCGAGGCTAAGGACTTCGTCCTGGCGCGCCCAGCTCTGCCTGGAACGTCATATGCCTCAGTAGTTCGAAAGGCACCCTCTGCTCCTGGCCCATCCAGGCCAACGAGCACGGTTGTTTCCGCGCCCATTCGGAGCCCTTCTGCGGGCTCTACCCAACCCTGGCGCTCCCCTGGTAAAGCTGGCGGCAAAAAGGGTTCATACCCAGCCCCGGCTAAAACCAGGGCTCCCCCCTCTTCCCCCAGCGTGACCGTTTCCCGCAAGGCGAAACGGCCACGCGCCTTCACCGAGTCGTTAGACTCAAAGGAGGCAACACCCCTGAAGATGGTCGCTAGGCCATCTTCAGGGGTTCCTAAAGCTGTCCCCCGAAAGGAGGACAGCAAGAAAGGAGCTTCGGCTCCTTCGCCCACGCCCCGAGGTGGAGCGAGTGGCTCGGAGACGGTGGTTCCTCGAAAAGAGGCCCCCCCGCCTCCGAAGCCGCAGCGCCCGCCTAAGGTTTCGAGGCGGAGGGAGGAAAAGACTCGCATGGCGAGCCCAACCTCCCCCAATAAGTCCTCGAAGGCGACAGCGCCTCCAGCGCTTTGTCCGGCCAACAGCGCCCGGGGTTCTGCCCCCGGGAAGCGTACGGCCATTCCCGTGAGGGTCTTCAATTCGAGGAGGGCCCCCGCGTCTCCTCCGAGCTAGGCCTGGAGGGCATATTCCTTCAATGGAATTGCCGTGGACTCCGGGCCAACTGGGAGGAGCTGCGGAGGCTCGCCTCGTCCCGTTCCCCGTTAGCTATTTTTTTGCAGGAAACCATGCTAGGCGCGTGTTCTTTGCCTGCCTTCCCGGGGTATAAGGGTCTTGCGACCCCACCACCGCGGGATGGCCGGGCTGGGGGATGCGCGGTTTACACCCGGCATGATGTCTCCGTTCTTCCTTTCACTTTAGATACCTCCTTTCAGGCAGTGGCTGTGCAGCTGCACCTGGATAGGAGGTATACTATCATTTCTGCGTACATTCCACCGTCAGCTGACTTCGACGCGGGGGACTTCCGCCGCGTCGTGGCACGGTTGCCGAGGCCCTATCTCTTGCTTGGAGATCTGAACGGCAGGCATCTCCTCTGGGGAGATTACTCCATAAATCCCAGGGGACAAGTCCTTGCCGATCTGATCGAAGAGCTTGAGATGGGTGTCCTAAACGTGGATGAGTTTACGCATCTCTGTCCGAGAACCGCTTCATTTTCTTGCCTTGACCTATCTTTGTGCTCTTCGGATGCACAGCCTGATTTTGATTGGGGGGTGGTCGATGACCTCCATGGTAGTGATCACTTTCCCATTCAAATATCCTTTTCAGGGCAACTGCCGCCTGAGAGACCACCTCGGTGGTGCTTGGCGCGGGCGCGGTGGCCTGCATTTCAGGAAATGACTGAATTCTCTATCTCAGTCGAGGAGTTTAGGTCGGTAGATGAGGCCGTTGAGTTCTTCTCCGGCAACCTCATCGCCGTGGGCCTGACTACTATTCCTAGGACGTCTGGCCGTTTTGCACGCCGACCACTCCCATGGTGGTCGGCCGAGTGTGAGACGGCCCTCAAACAGAAGCGTTATGCCTATATGCGCTATAAGCGCCGCCCGAACGATTTCACCGTCGCTGAATTTCGTCGGGCTAGGGCTAGGTTCCGGTATATTTCGAAGCACGCCCGCCGCTCTTCTTGGCGGGCATACGTGTCTTCACTTAACGGGAAGACCCCTTTAGCTGAGGTGTGGAAGCGAGTCAAAAGGATTCGGGGCAAGTTCTCGCAGGACCCCCCTCCCGTTCTCCAGGAGAATGGGACCACAATCTCGGACCCCGCGTCCGTGGCGGAATCCTTAGGTACCGCTTTTTCCGCATTCTCTAGCCGTGATGCTGCTCCGCCAGCATTCAATGCACGTCGTGATGTCGCGGAAGGCCGCCGGCTGGACTTTACCTCCAGAGGCGGAGAACCCTTCAACGACAAGTTTACTGTGAGTGAGTTGCGTTCCGCTCTCGCTTCGTGCGCGGACACCGCCCATGGTCCGGACGATGTCCCGTACGCCATGCTTCGACACCTGGGTGAGCGAGGCATGGCCTTTCTCTTAGATTTGTTCAACAGGATCTGGGTGGAAGGTCTTCTCCCAGACTCCTGGCGAATCGCTACTGTGCTCGCCTTTCGCAAGCCGGGGAGAGATCACTCTACTCCGACCGGTTTCCGCCCAATCTCTCTAACCTCTTGCGTGTGCAAGTTGATGGAGAAATTGGTAAATGTTAGATTAGCCTATTTCCTGGACAGCGGAGGCCATCTGTCTTCTGCACAGTGTGGCTTCCGTAAGTTCCACTCCACGTCAGATGCTCTGCTCCGACTGGAAAATGCCGTCGGCGAGGCTTTCCTTCGTAGACAGCACTATGCCACGGTGTTTTTTGATCTGGAGAAGGCCTATGATACCGCATGGCGATACGGTATCAATGGAGACTCTCCACACGATGGGGGCGAGGGGACGCCTCCCAATGTTTATATCTGAATTTTTGCGAGATCGTCGATTCCGCGTACGGGTGGAGGGAGCCCTCTCCGGCCCAAAGGAGCAGGAAGAGGGTGTCCCGCAGGGGAGTGTCCTCAGTGTCACACTCTTTGCCCTGAGCATCAACGGCATCACCTCGGTGCTGCCGGAAGATGTTCTCGCTACGCTCTACGTGGACGACCTTTCGATCTCTTTTGGCGCGGCCCAGATGCCAACTCTGGAGCGTCGACTCCAACAGGCATTGAACCGCATCTCTCGCTATGCCGAAACGCACAGGTTTCGGTTTTCTTTGGCCAAGACTAAGGTGGTGCACTTCTGCCGCCATCCACGGCTTCACCCCGACCCAGATTTGTTTCTTAATGGGGTGCGCCTGGATTTGGTTGAGTCGCACCGTTTCCTTGGTCTTGTATTCGACCGACGCCTCACCTGGGAGGCTCATATTCGCAGCCTTAGGGTCTCTTGTACCCGCGCCATGGACATTCTCCGTTCCGTGACGTTCAGCGCTTGGGGCGCTGATAGGGCTACCGCCTTACTTTTTTATCGATCCTTTGTTCGCTCGAAGCTCGACTACGGATGCGAGTTTTATGCATCCGCAGCCGAGCGTTTATTGCGGAAGGTGGATTCGATCCACCACACCGGCCTTCGCCTTGCGACGGTGCCTTCCGCACTTCCCCCATTGAGAGCCTGTTGGTCGATGCTGGGGAGATGCCACTCGCTCTGCGCCGTGTGCAGTGCATCACTCGCCTGTACGCGCGAGCCCGGCGCCTCCCTCAGTCGCCAACAGCTCTCACTGCATCCGCAGCTGATCTCGATGGTGCCTATGCCGCCGAAAGACGCCAGTCATACCCTAAGCACTTTGGGTTTAGGGCCAGGAAACTCCTTCGAGAAGTAGATATAGCTCTCGGGCCGGTGGCGCCCCTGGTTCTGCCCAGGACGCCACCCTGGAGGGTACCACATTTGGCTATTTGTCGCCACGCCTCTGCTCCCAAAGCTTGTACTGCGCCGGGAGTATTGCGTTCGACCTTTTTGGAGTACACATCGTGTCACGCTGGTACCGTGCCAATGTATACGGATGGCTCCAAGTCCCAAGAGGGGGTCGGCTTCCACGCCGTATCCCCTCTGTTTGAAGTCAGCGGGGCTCTACCAGGCGCTGCGTCTGTCTTCACGGCCGAGCTGGTGGCAATACACCACTCGGTACGGGAGATTACGCGACGTGCCCGGTTCGGAGACCGGATTGTGATCTATAGCGACTCACAAAGCGCCCTGAGTGCTCTCGGGGCATTGGAATCTCCGCATCCCCTGGTTCGCGAAATCCGTGACGCCACGGTTTTGGCGAGCCGGGCAGATGTCGAGATTATCTTCTGCTGGGTTCCTGGACATGTAGGAATTGCGGGGAATGAGCGCGCCGATGAGGGCGCCAAAGAGTCCGCGAGGACTCTGCGACCGGACCAGCGTTTCGCTCTTCCTCACACTGACTACATGGCAGGAATACGGGCAGCTCTTCGGACTGCTTGGCAAAGAAGATGGGAGACGGTCGAGGGGAACTTAAAGTTGCGTGCCATTGCGCCGCGACTGTTCCCATGGACCTATCCTCCAATGCCGCGGCGGCTTCAGGTTGCTTTCTGTCGTCTTCGAATCGGACACACTCGTGTGACGCATCGCTACTTGATGGAGCGCTCGCCTGCGCCCTATTGCAACGACTGCGTCGTCCCCCAGACGGTTCGGCACATTCTTGTCGAATGTCCCAGTCTGGGTGATCTTCGCGCACGATACCTGTCCCGGTACCGGATGGGCGGGGTCGCTACCGCCTGTTCCTTGTACTCGGGACGAGTGCGTGCACCATGACTAGTGGACTTATTGACTTTTTGGGGGAGGCTGGCCTTCTCCCTTTCATTTAACCCAGTTTAATTGTTGTTTTTTTTTTTGTTATTGTTTTTGTTATTGCTTTTTTATTGTTATTGTTATCTCTTTGTATTGTTTCCTGTTTAATTTTTAAAGTAGCCTAGAACTAGGCTGTTTGTTTACGGCGACTAATGCCTAAGTCGGCAGTCGCCAGATAGCCCCTTAATTAAAAAAAAAAAAAAAAAAAAAAAAAAAAAAAGATCCCCTGCTGATTAGTGAACATCGGTAGTTGTTTTTCTCGATGAAGCTGCAGTTGTATTTCTTGAATTGGCTCGTAAACAGTAGGGAGTAATTCTGATTTAGGACTTTGTATGAGGTTTTCTTGGGAGTTTGGGGGGACTTTTAACTTTGCCGTTTAGTTGACTGCTTGATGTTTTTTATTTGCTGGTATTTTGTATCGGATCTTTTGGCGTTTGTCGAGGTTTTCCTTTTATTAAGCACTACTGTGTATATGCGCTTGTGTTTCTGGCGCTGTATTATGGGTAGCCTTGAAACTTGAAAGAGAAAGATAGAATAAGAGGGGGAGCTGTTTGGAAGAGAGGGTGGAGGGTAATAGTGAGAAAAGGAAGAAAGTGGTAGTCAGATATGTTATTTTGTGTATTTTGTCGTATTTGTTATTAATGTTGTCCCACTGCGGGATCTTTTTTATTATTTTCTACTTGTTACTGACATACTATTTTGTCCCATTGCGGGTTGTTTGGTCTGCCAGATTGTATTTTTTTGAAGAAGGATGGCTCGTAGAGCTTGAAGTTGTCGTCGTACAGCCTTACTTTGCATTTCAGTAAGGCTGTCTTGACCGACTCTTCCTCATCGGGTGAGTCATAACACAACTCGATGTGGCCTCTTTTGACTTTTGAAGCCACCTCGTGGTGTTTTTGTAAGGGCGATGGTGAGTTTGATATCCCTTCCGTCGAGCTCGTGTTCTTCCTGCTGTCGTAGTCGTTCTGCTTCCTCTTCTTTTTTTCTGGGTTCTTCTTTGTTTCTCTTTTTGTTCTTCTTCTGTCTGGGTGAGGCAGGTAGAGTTATTTGGTCAGCTGCAGGCTCATGTGCGGTTTTGTTTCTTTTCGGGGTTTGGCTGGTTCTGCTTGTGCTTCCTTGTTGGATGTTACCGAATGAACTTTGTCTGACTGTTGGTTGTCCAGGAACGTGATAGATTCCAGACCATTTTCAGCCAGCATCTTGTTTATGTTGGTATTGAATGAACCTTGGCCGGCTAGGTTCATCGCATGCGCGTGGAGAATGCATGCTAGCATTTTAGGAGGGCTCACATCGGTGAACTGTATTACTATTTGGGGTTGTGCCGGCGTTGTGTTAGTTTGTGGTGGGGTCTTGGCAGCTGTTGCGTAAGAGATGTTCAGCATGTCAGCGACTACTCTCTACTTTATTATGTGTTCCTTCCTGACTGGGCACTGCATGCTCAAGGTGCGGTGGGGACCAGCGCAGTTAATGCACATCTTCGTGTTGTTAATGCAGTGCATCCAGACGTGGCCGGTTTGTGCGGACTCTGAGCAGTAGGGTGTTCTTTGACATTGTAGCAGAAGAAGCAGGTTAGCAGCTCGAAGAATATCTCCCTTTCAATCTGCTCTGGGAATATTATTATGGGGAATAGCTTCATCCCTACTTCCTTCGTCTTGGCTGCCATCTCCATTTCTCCTAACACGATTTTAAACACGCGTGTAAGGTTCTGAAATTTAATCACTTCGGACACCTCTGCCCATTCTTGATTTCTCTCCATTTCTTGTTTGACGCCTTCGGCTGATCTTTCACCTACCCCTGGGTCAACTCATCTGCATACGATAGCCTTCCTTGCCTTTACGGCTGGGGAAGGTTTGAGCTCTAGTCCTATGGCGTGTCGCTTCACCAGGTCCGTATGTGTGTGGCAAATCGCGATGTATCCTCTGGTGGCCTCGATTAGTCTTTTAAGTCCGATCTCCAGTTTCCCGAAGATAGTCTCAAAGACCTTCCCTTTGTCGGGTTTCTCATTCCAGACTAGTTGCAGTGGGACACGAAAGTCCAGAGACTCCCCCGCTCCGTTTATTGGTGCGGGTGGGTGCTCCACGCCGATTCCGTAAAGTATCACTTTACTTCTCCACAGGCGAAACAGAAACAGTCTTCGGGAGTTTGTTCAACTTTTTATTATTCGTCTATTTCACTTTATAAATCCTTTTAGCTTTAGATTCTGTTTTTTTCTTGGATTTCCTCCTTTTTGTTTAGAGGAAGGTGATCTAATGATTCCTTTTGCCTGATAAATGCAGCTGATCTAATTAAATACTCAAGCAGGGGTTGACTCCCATAGTCTTTGTCTAGTCAAGGACATGCACAAGACAGTGGGTCAGGTGTTGGCGAGGGATCAGGGCGTGTCCACACGTTGGTGATCCAAGGTTCAACACCTCTGGAGCCTCCTACTGCTCCGATATCCTCCTGATTCGTTGTTTTATTCTCGAACCTGATAATAATTCACAAAATTTATTGAATCCTAAGTTTCTATTAAAGACTTCTAAGAGAAGATCATTAGGAAATATAATTTTATAAAGAATTTAATTATTTGCAATATCTTTTCGGCAGCCCCCAGTGAATCTGCTTTCTATTTTCTCATTTTAGATATTGTCTAGAATTATAAAATACTCAAATGAGTTCCCTTTTCCAACGATAGATTCGAATCCTCCAGCCGATCTTCATGAGATTCGCCAGGCCTGGCATCAATATTTGAATAGAGAGCTCGCTGAGAACACGCCGGAGAACGAACAAGTGTTCGGGAATCATATTATAAATTTTAAAATCTTGTTTGAAGTCCAGCAGGAATAGATAATATAATGCTGCAAAATATTAATCAATCGCCATGTGAGTCACTTAGGCAATGCGCCCGTGAACACACCTCGGCAAATCAAGTGTTCACCCGATTTTTAAGGAAACGAAATACCATAACCGAAGATGAACGCCGATCGCAGAGTCAAATTTTGAGTTGGATTTAATCTCTGGAATTCGAAGACGTTGAGTTTTCTAACGAAATTGTGCGATCTAATTTAGCTTCCTTGAAGCTCCAATGAAACAGCAAATCAACAATTGTAGGTAATGGTCACCTGATAATCCAATGAGTTTATGTTTATAAGCATTGTTAATTACCAGAATTGGCGCGGTTAATCAGCCAAGGGTTTGGTTGGACCATTTATAATTAATGGGACAGAAATTATATCTGCAGTTCAAGATGCGCTTAGAAACTTTACTTAATCGTTTAAGAGGGTGAAGAGGAATCAGTAATCATCTTCCAAGTTCTTGTTATGCTACTTGAAGGATCTAATTTATGGTACAAGATCCACAGGGAATAAGTGTAGAATCCTCAGTGCATCAATGTAGAACCTTCAGTTGATGTTTACAAATCAATTAGTCGGTATATTCAGAAATGCATTCATGCTGCCGGACAGCATTTTGAGCGCTTGACAGAGTTGATTAAATTTTGTATACAAACAACTCGCTACAATACTTTATGCCGACAGCTCCACACATGACAATTCCGAGCAATCTCCATGATTTTTTTTTTCAAGATTGCCCACAATCAGCTTTTCTCATATATATATATATATATATATATATATATATATATATATATATATATATATATATATATATATATATATATGTATATATATATATATATATATATATATGTATATTTGTATTTTTTAAACTATCACGCACAGGTGATAGTCTAAAGCCAGACTGAAATATTTGCAGATTTGAAATAAGCACGTCAATGTTTAAAAGTTCCACATGTTTGTTGTTTAAAAAACGCGATTTTAAAATTTTCGAATTTTGCCCTTTCCAGGGTTGGGGGGGGGGAGGCGGCAAGTAATCACGGCTATGAGTTGCTATTAAAACACCGACATTACCCGTAAAAATTTTTATTTTTTTACAGACCAATTCTGCGACTGCAATGTTTAAAAAAACGTGATAATACATATTATCAGCATCGCCACGACTTGAATAATTTAGATATTTAGTTAAAACTTGCACCCATCTGTTTGGGGCATGCTGTAAATTTTGTTGTTGCCACCCGCGTAGTCACACATGATTGCCCGCCTGCACACCTGCCTGCTCACCCACTTACCTGGTGGCACTACTGTAATCCTATCCTACAAGCCATGTTTTGTCATGACTGTGAATAAAAGGCAGGGACAAATATTCCAAGCAATTAGGCTGGATCTCTTGACCCTCTACTTCTCTTACGGCCAGCTATAACTCTTCTAGATATCCTTCAAACTTCTCAACCAACAGCCGTACAAGCTTCTATGGACGTAGAATCTCTATTCACAAATGTTCCCGTTGATGAAACCATCGAATTGATAACCAATACTATTTACTATACTGAAGGCTCCACACCTCTCACCATTCCCAAAGACATATTGCGACAGCTACTCCAAGCATGCACAAAAGAAGCCTCGTTCTACGGTCTTGATGGGAAAATGTTCGTGTAAATCGATGGCGTCGCGATGGGGTCATCCCTTGGCATCCTCTTTGCCAATTTTTACATGGGCTCAGTTGAGAACAAGATTTTCAAAAGCAATATAGCGTCCAGACCTGCCATCTACACGTGCTATATCGATGACATAATTTTGAATACGGATAACCTAGAAAAAGTCAACGGCCTAATTGAAACATTCAAGAACAACTCGTGTTTGAATTTCACTTACTAAACGGAAGATGAAGGATCCCTTCCCTTCCTTGATATCCTCATAAGTGCCCAGGAGTCCAAATTTGTGACCCAAGTATACGTTAAGGCCACGAACCTGGGCTTCTGCTTAAACGGTTCTTCTGAGCGTCCTGAACACTACAAGAGATCAGTCATCAATGCCTTAGTTAACAGGGCAATTTCCCATTCATCCTCGTGGACGGCTGTTGATTTCGAACTTAAGAGGGTTTCTTGAGTTATCGTTAACAACGGCTACCCACAAGAATCCATCGACGCCACCATAAAAGAAAAAATTAACTTGGCTGCTGGGCCTGGCGTCCGGTCTACTCCGAAGAAGAATAATATCGACCTTTATTACAAGGCTAATATGAACACCAGCTATCGTGAAGACGAAAAGGCTCTCAAAGCCATTCTCTATCGTAATGTGACCCCAACCGACCCTAATACGGATATAAATCTGATTATATACTACAAGACCAAGAAAACAAGTAGTTACATGATGAAGAACTGCTGTCTCCCTCCAACGAGCGAACTCCAACAGACTAACGTCGCGTACGAATATTTATGCAAAGTCGGTGACTGCGAACACCGCATTTCAAAGTACATCGGCGTAACCTTCACAACCCTGTCAAGGCGACTGGCAGCTCACCTTCGAGACGGCGCGATCAAAAAACACGACCACTCTCATAGCACTACCTTAGCCCGTGAAAAGCTGAATAAGGACACTTGCATCATCCTGAGACTCCAAATACCGTAGAAGATTGCTGATGGCTGAAGCTCTCATTATTCAAATGAAGAAACCGTCAATTAACGTGCAACTTCAGCCGGAATCCATACTCCCGACATCTCGGCGTCCCCGAGTTGACCGCCGTTAAAAGAAGCGCGTTTTCAAACTTCATTTTCCTTTGCCTCCTTTGCCAGAGAACTAGATCGTAGCGACAAATAGTCAGAAATGAAATGAAATGAAAGGGAAAGTGGGAGAAAAAGATTTAGATCCCCGTGCCCCTCACCCACCCCCCGACCAGTCCCTCCTGGAGGAGGGACCCGGTTGGGGGAGGCCGGGGCTAGGTCCGGTTCCCCCGAGTTTTCCCGGCGCCCTTCTTCCTCTGGGCCTGAAGGCACCGAGGGAAAAGAGCTCCGGAGAGGGGAAGAAGAAAGAGATAAGGATAGGACAGACTGAAATAAAGTCAAAGGCTTGAAAGTTACCAAGTTAGCGTGTAGACCTGCTTAACGAGGGACCCGGACCACGGTGTTTTTATGTTTTCTTAGGTTTTAATTGTTACTATTTTCTCTCCCTGTCCCTGGTCTTAGTGCTTAGCCCATCTTTGGATAGCGATAAAGGAGGAAGATGATTGAAGCGGAAGGAAGTTAAGGTTTGCAGAGAGGTGCAAGTTGCGTGGAGGTCACGCTAACCTCTGTATTAGAAACTAATTTTAGAGTTAAGTTCGAAATAAGTTACAGTGAAAGTGTGTGTTTGTTTATTTATGTGGTTGTTTTGTTATTATGTTATGTGTGTATGAGATAGGCGTTCAAACCGTTGTTAGCGTTATTTGATTTCCTGCTATGAAGAAGATGGTATACTCAATTTTAGAAGAAGATGGTGGGATAGTAGTAGATAAAGGTAGGTGAAATATAAAGCGGGAAGGGGTATTTTTCCCTAGTAGGAGGGCATCACTTTATGCTTGTGCTTAGATTTTTCCTTTTTGTCTTGTTTTTGATAAGTTGTTTTTATATGTTGTTTATTTATGTGTTGTTAGCGTTTTCTTCTTATTGTTTCAATTTTTGTGTACTAATTTTTGGGTTAATTTCTTTTGAGCATTCAAGCCTTTTATAGCTTTTTAGCTCAGAGATTTACCTTATGTTGTTTTAGTGTATTTTTATTTATTTTATTTGTTTTGATTTCGGTTGTACTGGGTTATTTTCTAGTATTCCCGTTATGTGTATAGTGATGTTATGTTTTCCTGAAAGCATATCTTAGTACTTGGAACTGGCTACGACGGGAGACTTTCTCCCGTAGTCGTGCAGGTATGTTAAGTCTCTCACCAGTTCCCTGTAGTTCCGGAATGACAACATTCGTAAGGGTTGACCAGACTTTTCTTCCCAATTTTGGGGTGATGATGTTGAGAGGGTCCAGTTTTTTCCTCCTATGAAGATCCCTTTGCCGTTGTTTGTCACGCCTTCTAGATTTGTTAATTATTAGGGATGCGGAGTTTTGAACACGTTGGAGTTTTCTCATTGAGGACTTGATGGCCGCTTGAGGCACAACTACGGGGTAGATGAGCTTAGCCCGGACGTACATCAGGTATATTTTCCTAATGTTGGTCGAGCTAGGATCTCTAAACCTAGGAATAAAGAATGTCATTCGCAGATGTTTTTTCTAGCCTTGAAAACCCCGTTAAAAAACCTGTAACAAATATTAAGAAAATACAAGTTAAAATTAATAACGCTGCCACAACTGTGGACTTCAATAGTATATATATATATATATATATATATATATATATATATATATTTAAGTGACGATTCCTCCATGAATGCAAGACATGCACTGCATGCCTAGTTTTCATAAAATCATGTATTGTAATTTGTAAGCCTTTGAGACTACAGACAAATCAAACATTATTTTATAAGATTAAGACAAAAGGTTGTCTGTTGTGTGCATTCCTTTGCTTCCTATAACGTCTAACTTATTCAAGTTTTTGGAGCTAAATACATGAGTTAAAATGTTGCAAAACATGCTAAAAAAATTTAAAATATATACATATTTACATCTCAGCTGCAACAATTTTATACATGTGTATAATTTAGTTGTTATCATTTAAATTATTGATGTAATACAAAGAGCATGCTTTTCGAAAAAGCATGCAGCCGCAGGTGATATCTAGCATCCACACAGACGTTGGCTGAGTGGCTAAGGCATCTTACATTTTGGGGGGAATGAGGGCACTGAAGGCCAGTTATACTTGTACAAGCCTACCAAGTACCAATTGTTAACCGAGTTTATTGTTTACTTATTTTTTGTGCCCATAATGGCAGACGATATATTCAATGAATTAAAAGTGAAAAAGCTTAGCTTACAGTCGATTGACGCGAAAAAGCGCATTGTAAATAATGGGAGACTTATGCCAAATTTGCAGTTGACTAAAGAAAATAAAGGATTTACTCAAAAATTTAACACTATAATGTATGATGAAGTTTCATGGTTATGTGACAATAATTCCAATAAAAAATGTATTGTTGGTCGTGTTTTCTATTTTCAAATAAAAAACCTGTGTGTAATTCTGTTGATCGTGGATATGACGATTTAAATAATTTACACACTATTATTTCTTGTCAAGAAAAGTGTCGTTCTCATATTAACACATTTGAAAACATTTGGAAACAAAATGAATTAATTTATTCTTGACAAAAAAAATTCAGCTGCCATTTCTAGACATAACGAGAAAGTGAGTAAGAACAGAGAAATATTGAAATGCTATCTATATACGTTGAAAATAGAGGTAACTATATTGAGTTAGCGATTTGTATGGGAGAATTTGATGTAAAGTTTGAGAATCATTTAAAAACTGTGAATGTTTCAAGAGCACATCATCTGCTATTCAAAGTGACTTAATTCAATATATTAATTCAGTTTTGTTAAAGAAATTAAAGATGAACTTAATGAGTCCATGTACGTGGCGATTTTATTAGATGAGAAATATGTTGTCAGCTGTTTTTCACAACTTTCTACTGTTGTACGTTATGTAGATAAACATGGTGTTTTTTGAGAACGATTTATCAGATTTAATGATGTGAGTATTGACAGAAGTGCTGCAGCAATTTCTGACTTAGCTATTAAACAACTACAAGAACTGGACCGTTTAAAAAATGTGTTACACAATCTTAAGGCGGTGTTGCTGTTATGGCTAGCAAACCTAATGGAGTTCAAGCTAAGATAAAAAAAGTTGTACCAGAGGCAGCTTTTTTTGACTGCTACACTTATAAGCTCAACCTTGTTTTATCCCAAGCTGTTGACGAAATTTAAGAATGCAATATTTTTTTCTCAATATTATGAAGTTTATCATCATATTTTAGTAGTTCAACTAAGCGAACAGCAATGCTTGACAAGGTTTTTGGAAAGCGTTTCCCTAAATTTTCTCCTACAAGATGGAACTATTCTTCTAGGCTAATTGAAACGGCTAAGGAAAATAAAGATGGTTTAATGGATTTTTTAAATATATTATTGAAAATCCAAGAGAGTTTGATGATGAAACAAAAAACAGCGCGCGTGGCTTGTTGGCAGGCATCGATACATTTGATTTCAATTTGTAATTAGAAGTACGAGGGGCGGTCAAAACAGAGAAAGGGGGGTGGCTGTTTGTGGGGGTGTTAGGACAAGTTATGACAGATCAGGACCTGCAGCCGCACGCTCCTGCCTTGTCTATTTAAGAAGCAGTAGCTGATCGCAGATCGTCAGTCACAAATTTTTCAACAATGGAGAAGGTTGAGCACCGCGCAGTGATCAAACTTTTGACCAAGGAAGGCAAGAATGCAAAAGAGATCCATGAACGCATGGTTGCAGTGTACACCGACACCGCCCCTTCCTATGCAACCATTGCTCGCGTGAATAGGGAGTTCCGCCATGGTCATGAGTCCCTTGAAGATGACCCCCGTCCAGGACGCCCGTCAGACGTGACCAACGAGGACAATGTGGCCCGTGTGGAGAGGATGATCCTCGAAAATCGACGGGTGACGATGAAGATGTCCAGCTCCCTGTCCAGGAGTGGATGAAACAGCTGTCGGGAGATTTCTGGTTGTCGGGAATTCGAAGCCTCAGGGACAAGTGGCGCAAGTGCATTGAAGTCGAGGGTAGTCATATTGAAAAATAATAAAACACTTTTCCTCATATCTCTTTTCCTTATATCCGAATTGCAAAACTTATTGACCCCCCTTCGTATTTTCTGCGATTTTTCCTTTCTCTGAATATCGATTTCATGTGTTGCAAACAACATCCATGGATATTGTGTATATAGCAATGACCGTTGAAAACATTAGCGAAAATTACACAAATGAGAAACGAAAAAATTTCAGCTACCTTGACCTTGATAACAGGAAGGTGTGGTTAACCATCAAGCAAAAGAAAACAGAATCTTTTTCCCCAAAACAACTACGGTCAATTATATGATGACATATTCGATAAAATATTCATTCAAATGAAAGAGCGTTTCAGTTAAATAGAAAATTTAGAATTCATTGAGCTTTTAGATTGCAAAAAGTTTGAGTTGTATGATGTTACCTTTTCAGTAAAAGCTTTTGAATCTTTGAAAAAAATCTACAGCTCCTTTTTTGAGTTTCCTCGTTTCCGTTCCGAATTGTGTGTCTTATATTCGCACAAATCTCTTGGGGAAAAATAATGTTACCAATCCCCGAGTGGATGTCTACAGGAAATATACAAGTTAATAAATTTGATTCTGAATATGCCAATAACAACACCAACTGTTGAGCGATCATTTTCTGTTCTTAAAAGAATTAAGAGATACTTACAAAGTTTCCAAAGTGTAGACAGTCTTTCTAGTCTTGCTATTATTTCAATTGAAAAAATCTTCTCAAAAACTTATGGAGAATCGAGAAAACTTTCATAATACACTAATTGAAGAACTTTGCGAGAAAGCACGACGAGCAGGATTTGTATGTAAGTAAAGTTTCGCTACTACCTTAGGTAAGTTTGAATTTTGTAACGCTTTTCCAATATCTTAAAAAATTTCTGAACTATTAATAAATTTGTTACGTTTTATCTTTTCTTTGATTACTAAACATAGCATTGAATAATTGTTTTCAAAAACGTGTCAAAATATTTGTGATAAGTATTCTAACTTACTAAATTCTCTATGTAACAATTATGCAAAGATTTTGTAGGAATGTTTTATTTTCTCTGTATTTCATAAAATTGCATGCCTAAGCAGAAATTTCACGAGTCGCTACTGATATATATATATATATATATATATATATATATGTGTGTGTGTGTGTGTGTGTGTGTTTCTTGTCTCATTGCTCATTGCTCATGCTGAAGTAGAAGAATTTAGGTAGAACAGGTTCACTGCATATTGTGGGCTCGTTGGTGGTTGATGAGTCCAATCCTGGATTTACACACACGACCACATATATTGCAGAGGAAGTTGCCGTCTGAATGTGGTGGTGCAGGGCGTTGATGTCTTCTTTGTTCTACTAGAGTGTTGTAGCGGGTTGTGTGTAGTTCATTGCCTGTCCGACACGTCTGACACCACTCAGGGCAGTCAGCAACAATTGTTTCTATGTTGGTGAGCTAAATATCGCATTTCTTTAGCGAGGTTTTGATATGGTTTTTAAAGCGTTTACGAGACCTTCCAGCATGTTGCCTGACAAGAGTAAGCTCTCCATACAGGACCTTACGAGGAATCCTGTTCTTAGGCATGCGAAAGGTATGTCCCATCCAGCGCAGTTGACGTTGCGTGAGGATGGACTCAAGAGGGCCAATTTGTGCACGTCTACGAATTTCGACATGGGGTACCCTATGCCCCCAGTTGAGCCCTAAAATTCGGTGTAGGCAGTTGGTGTGAAAGGCCTCCAGCTTTTTTAACTGGCGTCGGTATGGAACATATGATTCACTGCGGTACAAAGGGATGGAGAGACAGATTGCCCTATACACAGATACCTTGGTGATGGTGGTGAGGTTACTGTCAAGGAAGATCCTGCGGGACAACCTAACAAAGGCAGCAGAGGCTAGCCCGATACAGCGTTGAGCCTCACTGGTTAGCTCGCAGGAGTTGGTAAGTACAGAGCCCAGGCAAGTGAACTCTTGTACATTCATCAGTGGCTCTTGGTTGATGGTGAACTCAACTGGCTCACGTAGATCTTCACACATATCTAACACTTCAGGTTTGTTGATATTTAAGGCGAGTTCTAAGTGGGTATAGACATCAGCAACAGCGTTGGTGGTGCGCGGGAGACTATCTTGAGTGGAGCCTATTAGGGTAGTGACATCGGCATACTGCAGCTCATGTATTGCCTCTTCTGTTACTTGTGTGTTTTTTCTTGAAGGCACCGCAAATTAAACAGATTGCCATCTAAGCGATAAGATATCCTGACACCATTAGCAGGGTCAACTTGCTGCTTAGCAATAGTAGACACAGCTGCAAGGAATAGATTAAAAATGATGGGCGCAATTACACTTCCCTGTTTAACACACGTATCTACCAGGAAAGGTTGTGATTTTATCCCCGCATTAGAGACACGTGCCATTGAGCCATCATGTAGGGCTCTGGGAACAGCCAAGAGTGTTTGTGGGCACCCGAATTTTCCCAGTGGTTCTTAGAGCAGGGGTCTTTTAACCGAATCAAAAGCTTTGGTAAGACCCGCAAAAACCATATAAAGGTCTTGATGCTGCTCTATGCTTTTATTTTGGAGCTTCCTTACCACAAGCACCATATCGGTGGGGGTGCGTGCTTTCCTGAATCCGCATTCGGATTCAGGGAGAGCCTGCTCAGCAATGTTGTTGAGGATTAGGGAGAGACAGATTTTAGTAAGGATTTTTGGAAGGTGGAGAGAAGGGAGATCCCCCGGCTGTTGCCACATATGGCCCTGTCACCTTCCTTTTTGTAGATGCTAATGATGTCTGCATCTTTCCACTGTTGTGGGCAGCATCTGGATCACCACACATTCTGGATGATATTGTGCAGTCAATCTATAACAGCATCAGCGCCGTATTTTAGAATTTCAGCGGGGGTGTTATCAGGGTCAGTTGCCTTGTTGTTCTTTAGGCTGCTGACTGCCAGGTATACTTCTTGACGAAATGGAATGTTGTCGAGTTCTTGCAAGATAGGGAGATCAGGCATGTTGTAGAGGAAGGTATGATCTGTTGGGTTACATTTGTTTGATAGATCCTGGTAGTGTCCAGCCCACCGGCCTAGAATCTTGGTCGTTTCACTAATGAGGGTTGATCCATCAGCACTCCTGACGGGACACGGGGCCCATATGCCATCTAGAGAGCATTGTAGAAATGTTGTTGGTCCTCTAAATCCGCAAATCCTTGAAATTCGCCTGCAAGTTTGACTCACAAATCATTCCGCATATTTCTAGTTTCTCGCTGGACTCTAGAACGGAGTTATGCAAAATTCACATGTATTGTTGCATTGAGCTTAGTTACTGATAACTGATAAGCTCTTTTCTTTTCCTCTAGAAGTTGATGTATGTCACTTACTGCACTCCGCCTTTCAGATAAGATTTTTGTCGTCGATGGGATGTCATTTGGAACAGGAAGTGTGAGGTTTGCTGAAAGTTCTGCTTGCAGAGTAGCACGCTTTACTTGGTCACTGAAGGGTCCGATGTTGAGGCGACTCCAAGGTGCTTGACGACGTATTGGTCGTCAGATACGTAGCTTCAAAACCGAATGGACCAGGCGTTGATCAGTCCATCCATCATCACCCCTCATTGCTCGTGTGATAACCACATCTGCCAGATCACAACGCCTCACAATGATATAGTCCAGTAGATGCCATGATTTGGATCTTCGATGCATCCAGGTGGGTTTGAACATGTCCGGAGCTGTAACATCGTATTTGTAATGGCCAGTTCGTACTGGGAGCAGTAGGTCGTAGGAGGCACAGACCATTTTCGTTACATTTTCCAACTCCGTGACGACCAATGATGGCTCCCCATAGGTGGTGACTGCGTCTAACTCTGGCATTGAAATCTCCAAGAATAATGATTTTGTCTTCGCGGGGGATGGTTTATGTTATTTCGTTGAACTGCCTATAAAACTGGTCTTTTATTTCCTCGTCTGTGTTTAGAGTAGGTACATATACATTGATTAGTGTTGCGTGACGGTTGTTCGTTAAAGGAATGTACCAGCTCATAAGCCTCTCACTGATACCTGTTGGGGTTTGAGGAATGGAAGTAAGCAGCAATGCTTTTTACTGCAAGAGTAACACCATGAATACGAGGAGGCCCCTCTTGTATGTCTTTCCAGAAGCAACTATAGCCCTCCCTTAAGAGCCTGAATTTAACTTTTAACAGAAATCCCAAGGCAAGGAAAATTGCTGCTATCTTTTTTTTATTTAGTGCCGACGTTTCGACCATAATACGGTCATTTTCTTAGGCTTTTAAAATATATACTAGAGCACAATTTTAAAAGCACAAATATAACTTTGATAGTTTTAGCTTTGAATGGGAAAATTAAAGTTTAAATATTTTTTTTAAATTAGAATTTAGATTTATAGTGAAATATTAAAATTGTTAGTGACAGCAAAATTACTTAAATCTCACAGGTAGGATTTTGAGTCCAATATTTATATAAAAAAAAATTTTAAAACGAAATACTAAGCAATATTAACAGTCAAAGGCAACCGCATTTAACGAAAAATCAAAGTAAAAATTATCCATAGAACTGGTTTTCTTTTCTCTCGCCCTTTCTCCCCTCTTTCCATCTCCCCTCTTTCCATCTCCCCTCTATTCTACCTCTCAACCTTCTCTCTCCTCCCCTCCTTCTACCTCCACAATCTCCCACTCTCCCATTCACTCCTCTCTCCCCATCCCCCCCCCCCTCCTCCACCTCTCGCCTTAACTTTAACCCCCATTTCCTCTCTCCCTCTCTCTCTCTCTCTCTCTCTTTCTCTTCTCTCTCTCTCTCTCTCTCTCTCTCTCTCTCTCTCTCTCTCTCTCTCTCTCTCTCTCTCTCTCTCTCTCTCTCTCACCTATCGAGCTCCCCTCTCCCCGATGTAAGCCAGTGCCAAAAAGGTTTTCAAAATTTTCGTTCGGCAAACATTAATCTCAATGATTAATTCCATTCGGGACGACCAAGTAGAATTTGATTCAAATCTTTTAAAATTACTGTGGAAAAAAAATACAATCGAAACTGATGAGCATTTGCCTGAAAACTGCAATGGATTCGTCACGACGGTCCACTTGCAACGAGGAAACAAAATTTGTTTCTCTCTCTCTTTTCTCGACTAAAAATGAACCATTTTAGTAAGAGTGCTACAGGAGATGAAATATGGGTTATGCACTATAATATTAAACGTTCTAGACAATGGATTAGTCCTAGGGAAAATAACAATTCCCCAGTGGAAACAGAGGCCTCATCTACAGATTATTCTCTTTTGCGTTTGGTGGGATATGAATGTCATAATCCATTTCGACTTTCTTATCCCAAATTAGAATATCCTAAAAAAGGTTTAATTTGCTCAGTTGGACCGTTTCAATGCCTCACTTGAAGAAAAAAGACCAATGTTAATCTAGAGAAGATGAATGTTCTTTCACCAAGACAACGCGCGACCTCTTGTCGCGCGAGATATCATACAAAAGCTTAACAATTTCAATTGGGAACTAACGATTCATTCCCCAAAGACACCAGACTTAGCTCCATCGGATTATTATCTTTGTACGAGTTTAGCGAATTACCTGAAAAGAATGAAGATGTCAACAACAAAAGAGGTTAAAACAACCTTAAACAACTATTTTTAATCAATGTCCAACGATTTTTACAAACATGGTAGTCAAATGTTAGTAGAAGGTAGACTAGTGGTAGAAACTGGTTGAAATTATACTACTTATTAAATTGATAAATAAATACTTATTCAATTATAAATAACTTCAAAGAGTTGTTTGATTTATATCCATAAAAAATGATGGGTTGGGAAATATTCCTTAACTCTATAATTTAACTTGGTGAATTTTTGAAATTTTGAAAATGTTTTTTTTGCTTAGTGGACAAGTAACCTTTCATGTTTTGAGTTTAGGTTTATTTGAAACTTTTATTAGCAGGGCTGTTTTTTTGTATGTTTCGAGCTTTTATCAAAGTTCTTTCTAAGAGCAGAAAAAATAAATATAATTATCGAATGATTTGGAATGAAAAAACATACAAATCGTGAAATTCAAAAAATGTATTAAAATTAGGTCTTTGGCGCTTTTTTACTATCATTTCGTATATAAAACAAATTTAGATGAAAAAAGAGATCTGAAGAAGGTTTTTCTATATATCAAACCGAGTGAAATAACTTTAAAAAGGTTTCAGGGTATCTATGTTGAAAAAGGTGTTCAGGATGTTAAAATAAAGTCTATAAAGGGGATTAAAAAAAGCGGTTTAGAATAGCAAATAGGCCGGAGGCCACACGCCGAAGGAGTGTCTGTGGAACCAAGTTCTTTCTGTAAGAAAGAATACGAAGTATGGCTTTTTAGTTCTATAAATTACGTTTAAGAATTCTGATACTGAGGCTTAATTCGAACAGTCCTTTTGCGATGCTGAACTCTGATTTTTTAACGTCATTCATTACCACCTGTCCATCATCACAGTGTCCGGCTATAGTTACGTGTATATGTAGTCATTAAAATACCGACCGATTCTAATCAGATTCTTCCAGTCGGTAATTCAAAATTATTTATAGAGTGGTCATACTTATTATTGTTATTAAGTTGTTTTTCGGAAATATTTAATTTCTCTCGACCTCTGAGGAAAAGGAGGAAGTTTGAATTATTTTATAGCAGATAGGCTGTAAAGCACTTTGGCCCCCAAAAGAGAGAAAGTGCAAAGGTAGTTACTGTCAAAAAAGCTACACAAATTCAGCTCACTCCTCAGAAGTAGTAGTCCTCCCCTCCAACTATATATATATATATATATATATATATATATATATATATAACACTAGCCAACAAATTTTAACTTTTTTTTCTTCTGACTTAAGTTTGAGACCTGTTCTTGCGAAATAGTTTTCTTCTATCACGTCAGGATTTTATTTATGGACTGGTCCGTATTGCTCCCATTCATAGTAGCAGGCTATCTTACGAGCAAGTTGGACGGAAGTGGAGGCGTTTGGTATTCTTCTTATTTTATTTTATTTATGTATTTAGACTTCTCTTTATGCATCTCTAAATATATAAAGCGATTGTATATAATATAATTTTGTGTTTTTTCCGATTTGTTTTATGAAATAACATTCAGTAGTATGGCCTCATTACGAAGGAAATGCTTGAATTCCCCTGACTCGTTTTGCTATATATGTGGTTGTTTTGCTGCACGAACTCAAAGAATTAACATTAGTATCTTGGTAAAAAGAGCATACTTGGCTTAATTTAAGATTAACTTAGGTGATCCGGATAAACCGTGGGCCCCGCACAATATTTGTATACCATGTGTCGAAAATCTACGCCAATGGACAAAGGGCACAAGGAAACATCTAGGATTTGGCATTCTTATGGTGTGGTAGGAGCCAAAAACCATGTAAACGATTGCTACTTTTGTCTCACAAAGACTTCTGGTTATAGCAAGAAAACGCGACATTAAATAAGTTACCCAAATCTTGATTCATCAATTCGTCCAGTGCTTCATTCAGATGAAATTCCATTACTAGTAATCAAGGAACTTCTTTCACTGGTGTAAGCAATGAACTTTAGAGTGATCCAGACTTTTTACATACATCAACCCAAGAACATGGAAACTTCAGCCAATTAGAACTGAATGCATTAGTTAGAGACCTAGGCCTGTCAAAAGGGTTAGCAGAAGTGTTAGCTTCTAGACTTAAAGAGAAGTATTTGTTGCAGGAAAGAATAATTGTAACTTTTATCGGAACAGGGAGAGAGACCTCTTGGCACTCTTTAAAACTGAAGAAGATTTTGTTTACTGTTGTGACGCGGCGGGACTGTTAAACATGATAGGTGTTTCAGAGTATGATCCAAGTGAATGGAGACTTTTTATAGATAGTTCAAAGAAAAGGCTAAAATGTGTGTTACTCTATAATGGAAAATTGTTCGGTGCAATTCCTATTGGTCACTCTGCGCATTTAAAAGAGAAACATGAACACATAAGATCTGTATTAGATTTACTCAATATGATGAACACAAATGGATCATATGTGTGGATCTGAAAATGGTAATTTTTCTACTTGGCCAACAAGGAGGCTATAGAAAATGTGTTTATGGGACATCCGGACCAAAGACAAACATTGGGAACAAAAACTCTGGCCAGTTAGAGAAAGTTTGACTATTGGGGAGAAGAATATTATACACCAACCACCTGGTGAGTGAGGAAAAATCAGTTTCCTACCCATTCATATTAAACTAGTGATGATGAAACAATTTGTGAAAGCTCTTAATGTGGAGGGAGACTTTTTCAAATTCATATGTACAATATTTCCTGGCTTAAGTTATAATAAAATATTAGGCTGGAGCTTTTGATGGGCCATAAATCAGAAAGTTAATGGAAAATCTAAACTTCTCGAGTTCGATGACTGACAGAAAAAGGAGCATGGGATTCATTTGTGGCTGTTGTGAAAGGATTTCTTGGAAACAAAAAGGCTGATAACTGCAAGGATTTGGTAGAGACATTACTTGATAGTTTTCATCATTTAGGCTGCAGCATGGGCATAAAGGTTTATTTCCTCCTGAGCCATCTTGATTAATTTCTTGCTAATCTTGGCAACGGGAGTGATGAATACGGAAAGCGTTTTCATCAAGATATCAAGATTGTGAAGGAGAGATATCAAGGCCGACGGAACACAAGCATGGTGGCAGACTACTGTTGGAGTATTCAACGAGACTGTGTAGACACTCCAGACACTCTCGCAAGCGAAAATTTCCTCCATTAATGCATAGATATGTGTACGATTGCTTGTGTTTTTTCCATTATATTAGAAAAATGACCTAAAGGTATTTAGTAATAGGTAATCTTATCTTACAATGCATTTATCCTTTCAAATTCCATTGACATTTTAAGTTATGGTTTGAAGCTACAACACTTAGGAAACTATCCTTACCGAGTGAATACATGCAGTACGTCGTAAAATAGGAATATGGTGTAGAATTAAAACATGATGTGTTACAAAAGAATGGATGTCAAAATTAGTTAAAAACGACCACAAAACATAAGTCAGCAAAATGTGTGTGGCCAGTGTAATCTGTTCGTCTGTTCGACTGGGAGAACGTGAGCTGGATTTAGAGAATTGGGAGATTAACTATGTGCTAAATTTGAATATTTAGGGAACCGTGCCAAATAATAGAACCGCGACACTTTTTTGCCCATGATGGCCATAGGAGCGCAACTTTTGGCCGCAAAGTGACCAGATCGGCCCGTAAACATTTTTTTTTTAATAGCACTTTTTTTTAATTTAACAATTTTTTCGCCGCCTTAAAATTGACCCATTCCTTTTTTTTCTTCCACATGGAGTATGGGGGCACATGTAGTATGAAGGCACCTGGGCATAAAACAATATGCAAAAGGATCTTGCTGACAGAGTTTGAAGAAAGGAAGTTAAGGTGGTGGCCTTTGGTGCCTGCGCTACTTGAGCAGCATTGACTTCGGTGAAGTAAACCCTCTGGTAAAGACGAAGAATATTGTCTACCAAAAAGTGTTGTGATGTAGCATTGGTTAAACAATAATTTCTAAAAATAAGAGAATTTCAACCTGTATTTTGCTTGTTTTTTTTTTTAACCGGGCAACGCCGGGTACCTCTTCTAATATTATATAAGCATAACAACAAAAAACATAAGCATGTCTTATTAGTGTTTTTTATATTAAATAAATATTAAATAGTTGATTTTTATTTTTTATTTTTTGGGGGGAAAAATAGATTCTCAAAAGTTTTCACACAGAATTTATCGTCTACCATCAAACATAATATAACTACAACATTCAATTAAAGTAGATTTTTTTGCATCTTAAATAATAATTAATCTATTTTTAGTTCCAGTATCGATTTGGTCGATATGAATAGTAAAAAAAATAGCCGTTACTCCTATTACTGATACATTAGTCTCGTCAACAATTGTAATCATATAGTCATTAAATGATCTAATTTTCTGTACCTACACAAGCAACGATTTTTATTTTATACTTAGGGACTTATCTGTGTAGTTTTAAACTCATATGGATTATACAGTACCGTCCAAAGCTAGAGGGCGTAATACCAAAGTCATATTTGCCAGAAAATACTCGTTTAATTTCCATGGAAATTACACATAATAGTCTTTAAAATTTGCCTCTGCTGTGTAGTGTTCTGTTGTGGATAAAAAGCTTATGGGAAAAGTAATGTGTATTTAAAGAAAAGATGCGTACAAAACTAGAGAACGATAAGATACTTTTCAGTTTACATGTAAATATTCGTAACGTATGGCAACATCTTCCCATTGGTAATTATGGTATTGTTAAGTGCCTTAACAAAGAAAGTAACTATAGCATAGTTAGAAGAATCGGGAAGCCCGCCTCTCGCTTTCATACTTAGAGATAAAACACATTTGCTTATAATTAGATAAGATAGATCGATAGATAATAGATAGACGGATACGAATTAAACGCTTAGCAGTTTATAAAGTTTAACTTTTATTTTCAAAGTTCAGCTCTTCTTTATCCCAGCCTCTCATATGTTCCAAAACTTTGTAATTGATTTCTCACCTTCTTCTCTTTAGATCAGCAGACATTCTGAGCAACTCTTTAATTGTGAATGAAGCTAAAGCCATACAGCTCCTTTTGCTGTCCGCCACTGTGTCGGACCAGGTTCGAAGACGGACAAGCAAAACACGTTGAGTTGCTGTGATCACTTAGGGTTACCCGCCCTTCTTCTACGATCGAATCCCTTGCAATAATCATCCTTCAACGTCAGATTGCACCGTGTACCAATCTACCAGGCAGTCCTTTCTCATCAAGAAGAATTCCGTTGCGCCGACTGCCTGACCACCTTGACCTTGTGCCACATCTAACGACTTGTCGTCATTGGCGCCATAGCCATAGTTAAAAGGCCAGAAGGGACCGCACAAATAGAATACTGGCGACCCTG
This sequence comes from Ceratothoa steindachneri, assembly GCA_963969495.1. Lineage (NCBI taxonomy): Eukaryota > Metazoa > Arthropoda > Malacostraca > Isopoda > Cymothoidae > Ceratothoa > Ceratothoa steindachneri. Next base: position 79,224,130 of record OZ018332.1, read on the forward strand.
CCAGGATAACAACAGTGAGGTGCTAGCTCAGAACACTTTGGTGGGCTAAATCTCTGAAGCCATCGCGGGACATAGTGGCCTTCTACCAGAGCACAGCACAAGTGCGGACTGCGTGACACCTTTAAGACCATTTCCAAGGCCTGAAGATTAACAAAATCAAATTATCACGAAACCACAGTGTTTGAATACGTCGAGAAAATAACGCAACTTGCGTAAAGGGCATTTAGGCTGTTAGCTTTATTTTGTGGTGGCACCTTAATATTTCCTTTTGACGAACGATTTTTCATTTAATTTTCAATTATTAGTGAATTTATACGAAGTAAATTTTGGTTTGATCTGTAATTAAGATCAAAACCTTATGGTTCGGGTATGATATTAAAGACGGGAACTTTAGGCTACATTTGAACAGTTTTAGTGCAAGTTATTCGGGCACTGAGCTTTAAAGAATTTGAAACATTTACGATATCTCTTATCAAAATAATTGAGCTAAAAATACATTATATATTTCCGTTTCAACTTTAGTTAGAATAGGCATTGTTTATTTCTTGTAGAAACGGGCTAATATTGACCAGGCACTTAGTAATTTTAATACATCAGTTTGAGCTTCCCCCTTGGTTACTCTTAGTGATCATAGTAACAAGTGACGATACCATAGTACCGTTTTTCCACCAACTCCCTCTTCTTCTGACACCAGAGATTCGAACCCTTTTTTGAGATGATGGATCAAACCCCTAGAACCCCACAAATTTACACTTCCCCTTAACTCATCAAAACCTGTATACCCACACACTTTGAACATAAAACGTCTACTATCATTACCAAATCCAGTTTGCAAACTAAAAGGAACAGTAATGGCGTATGGATAGAACCTCACTTAAACACATGGTTTAATGAGCTAGAAGAATACTTACGCCGTGAACCCACGTTAGTTTCAAGAGGCGCTCCGCCATCATTACGAACACATTAATGAAGAACAGCCCTTGACTGGATTAGCTGCGGTATTCGCTCTGAAGCGGAATAAAGACAAGAAAAAGGATATACACACTTCTACATGCAGGGTAGATAAAACAGTCGGAAAAGTCCTTAAATCCGTAGAAACCTCATTGAACTTCAGGTGTAGTAATATGAAGGAGCTATGGAATCTATTAGTTGCAACTGCAATTTACGCAAACATTCCCTCTGCTACACAAAAGAAATTCTAGAATGAAATTAAGTTGGTTGGAGATGTTAACATTGCCTTAAGCAAAACAAGAGAGGATAAACCAGAGGCTTTTGGCCAACGGCCACAGGAACGAAACAGCCCTATCTACTTAGCTCTAAGTACTCGATATACATACATGCGCAAGCTCATCACCCGCTCAACGAACCTAAACCAGATACGAACCCGGGTATGAGAACGATATAAATGATAAGCGGAGGGATAGTCTACCTAGGAATGATAAACGTGCTAACACCCCCAGGGTAGAGAGGTGTTTTAACTGTGGTCGAGTTAGACACAGGGTGATACAATGCAGAGAAAGTCTTTAGGTGTCATAATTGTGAGATCAAATGACACTATGCTGCTGAATGTAGGAATCCCCCATAATGTGTTGGATGCCGTGAGAACGGACACAAGAGAAAGTTACAGCCGAGCACCTGTAGCACTGAGGAATGCAATGGTGTTTCCATCGAAACCACCACAACGAACCCGTACCGATGGAAGAGGGAATCGATTTGTAGGGTCAAGAAGAAAGAATATTCGTGTTGTTGGGTTCGAACGAGACCCAACGGAACCTTTTGGGGGAAGAAACCCTCCGCCAGACGAAGGACCTCCTCAGTATTACGTAAATCCCTTCCCATTAGGCTATTATCAATAAACACATTACAAGAACTAGTAGTAAGAGGACGACTAAGGCAATTGCCGGCTACCGCTATGTTAGATACCGGAGCGGCGAGTTCCTTTGTTTAACAAGCTTTTGTTAATAAATTGCTAACTTGTTACCCATGCAGGTATCATATCACGAAATCTTGTGTTAGATTGATTGACGCGCAAGGAAGCGAAATCCCAGCTTTGGTGAACTAGAGTTTTATTTATGTGTGGATAACGATGCATACCTAATCCTAGTTCAAATTGTAGAAAATAGGGTTGCCTTTTTAAAGAATTTTCTATTAGGGATGGACTTTATGAACCAAAATGCTCGGTAAATTTACCCCACCGGTAAGCGAGTTCGAGGTAGAAGAAATACACATGCGTTGACCGACGGCAATGGTCATGCACCCACAGAGCTATTTATGGTCACATAAGCACCCGAGTTGAGTGAAGCCTTTTCAGACAGTTTGCCAGATAAAAAGGTCCCGCAAATGTCTCCGAATGAAACGAACAGTCGTGTGCAACAACTAAACGAGAAGAATGTGTTGCGTGATGAGATAAGAGAGCCTTCATCTTTTATTATAAACTATGAGCTATGATAACCATCGACGAGTCGTGTTAAGTCTATGGAACAAATTGGAGTTCATGAGTTGAGTCACAGAGGGAATAAAGTGTCACATTCTATAGGTATGGCGTATTTTGACGTTATATGTACCTGTTATTTAAAATGTGAGAAAAGGGGAACTCTTCTCGATGTAGCATGCTGGGTTATGTGATCAACGAGCTTCCTTAGAATAAAGGAAAATATTAAGCAGGATTCTTTATTCCTTAGTAAACAACGGGAACAAGCCTCGAAATGGCGAACGGATATGGCAACTTCTTTCTTCTTGAATAATAATGATTGCTAACTCTATCTCTCCACAAAATTACTCCTATATAAATAGTCATTCTATCTACTCATATTTCTACAAAATTCAACCAATCAGGGTTGAGATACATTTAATTGTCATACTTATGTTCATTTTTTAAGTAACAGACCTTAGCGTTAACAAATTGACCATTCAGCTTTTAGACATAAGCACTGCAAATAATTGTCCAATCAGCGTTACGATATATTTAAAAAGTTACTAACGCTCAAACTGTTTGCATGTAAACACGGCCTTAAATCCATGAACTAATAGCACTAATTTATGAAAAACAGAAAGAGAAATGGGATTAGCACATCGAAAAAATAGATTTGGAAACATCACCAAGGGAATTTGGGAAACATATCAACAGATTAAAGACTCGGACAACAATGGATAAAATGAAAATTAAAGATGCAGGGAACAACATTTTAGAAGATGAGGAATAAATAGTGGCATTATTCAGAGATCACTGGAAAAATGTATTCAAAATTAGCGAAGAAGGGAATGAGGAATATGACATTAAATTCGAACATCAGATCGTAGACGAATTCAATGGGGAGATCGAAAGCACATGCCTCTTCCACTTTGTCGAGGAAAGGAGAAACAACAATGACGGAATAGACGCAATCATTACATCCGAGGAATTAAAAGAAACGATAAAGAACTTCTGACAGAAAGCCTCAGGCAGATCGGGACTCGCCAAATTAAATTACCTTGAAGCACCCCCGAACCTACTGGAGGGAATGAGAAACGTCTTCAATGCGTGCTTGAACACGGGATATTTTCCTGATGAACTGAAAGTAGCAAGGATGATATTCATACCCAAGGCAGGAAACCCTCCAGATCAAGTGGGTAACTACGACCGTCTCGCTACTTGATTTCATCGGTAAGGTATTGGAAAAAATAATTAATAACAGACTGTCCAAATTGCTCGATGATAATGGCCAGAGAAACAGCTGCCAATTTGGCTTCAGGAAAAACAGACGAACGGTCATGGTGTGAACTCTTCCCTACGAGGTCTTACAAGGAGAAGCTCTAAGTAGCATCGACTCCACAATGTCGCTCTCTGTGACTCGCATGATTTGTGGTCCATCATATTGGTCCTTTTCCTCACTAACCGGCACAGGAGGCAACGGTTTCGGAGAGCTCCTTCACCGACCGAGTACACTGGGATTTTCGTTCCTTTATTTACAAGAGAATATACTGCATACTGGGGGGTTTAACTTACCATTTACAAAAGAGAGAATACTACAAACCCGGAAGTCTATCTTTCCATTCACGAAAGAGAATAATACAAAGCGGGAAGTCCAGCTTCCTATTTACGAAAGATAAATACATACCGGGAAGTCTGTCTTCCTATTTACGAAAGAGAACAATTCCCACCGGGAAGTTTGGCATCCCATTTATAAGGTTCAAATTGTGAACCGTTTAAACTTTTCATTCAAATGTTTTACTTGGTTCGACCACCACAATTCTTCAGATGTAGAGTTGAATCAATGGAGTCGTGTAGTAACCCCTGCTAATACGATTGAAGAATATTATAGTTGCGTGACGAGCCGTGACAAAGTCGATTCTGTGTTTGAAAATAATTTAACTTATAGTTGAGTACAAGTACCAATAGAGGTCAGAGTGGTAACTAAAACCCAAGTAGAATTGTGTGTCCCAGAAAATGTAGAAATACAGCGCCAAGAAAGAGTTCGTTTTAGTGTAAAAATAAACGGAGTAAATGGAGGAAATACCGAACCTGAGGATGCTTTATATGTTATACCAAAGGGATACATAAACAAAGGGCTATTTTTAGCAGAGACGATCGGTCATAGCAAGGATGGGTCAATTCTCGGTGAGGAGTTAAATAGCGGATCGCGTATGATTGAGGTAATTAATGGTCAGAGAGTGAGGTCTGCAACCAAGGTAGAAACTCCTTGGAGAACCAGGAAAAGTCTCCCCCAAGAATCATTAGTTTAAAGATGGAGGGTCAAGAAAGGGTTGCTCTAGAGATTTCTAGTTTAAAAGAGGAGAGCCAAATAAATGCAACTCCTAGAAATTTAATTTGTTAGGGATCGGCAAAAGTGGTGCTCTTCCAAAGGATTTATTGTTCTCAGAGCCGGTGATGGCCGAACAACAATCTAATTCGGAGACACGATACGCCGAAATCCATGAAAAATATGCTCTGTTTGATAGTGTAAACAGTGGTTTGTATGTTTGAAACCATAAATATTTCCCCCTAAATGATTCAGAATTAAACCCCGTTCGTTCAATGTTTAATGACATTTATGTTCAGGAATGGTTGGCAATTTTTGTTCCTATACATAACAGATTTGTACAACCGTATGAAAGAAATTCTTTTCCCGAAAAAATAGATGTTTCTGACTGTCTACTATTTTATTTGTTCCACTTTCTCATAGCTTTGGCTAGGCTACGTAATCTTTCTTAAGCGATACATTTATGTTCCATTATCTTAATAATAAAAGGAAGGTCCTCCCCCCCGACAGGTTGAGGAGGACCTTCCTTTTATTATTAAGATTTTTACAAAAAGGACCTTCAGAAAAAGGTCATTAACAGAAAAATTTTACAAAATTTGTTACAAAAAATGGGATGAAAAAGATGACTTGGAGGAGAAGGGGCGGTTGGAGGGAGCAGGTCACACCAGCAGCAAGCTGTTAAACGTCCGTCCCGTCTCGGGGAGTGTGGGTCCTTATATAGTCCGAAGGAGGAGCGGGCCCACACATGCCTAAGTACTTCTTGAAAAGTGCCGAGACGGGACGTCCGCCGGGTTGTGCCTGCTACGAATATACCCGAAGTTTCTAGATGCAATACGAAACGCTTTGGAGTAGTCCAATAGGGCGGTGGTGGAGAGGGCGAGGAGAATGGATTCCGGAAGTTTGCCTCTTTTCGCGTTCCAGATGGCGCCGATATTATCCCCGAACGTAAGGGCGCGGGGAGCGAACAATGTAGAGAGGATAAGTCCAAGAGACTCAAGTTCAAAGATCCTCATGTCCCAACTACGGCAATCGAGGGCTAAAGAGACGCCCTGAGACCACCAACCGATGCCCCAGGGGGAGGCGTCCACATAGAGGGCAGGGGAGATTCCTTTGGGGGGGCGGAAACGGGTCCAGCGGTTATGAACAAGACGGCTGAGGTGAAGAAAAGGGGCGGGATTAGGATGGGAGTCTTGTAGGTAACAGAGTTGAACCCAGCAGAAGGGTAAACGGAGGGCCGGAAGGACAAAGTTAAGGAGTCCCGCAAGTCGGGACCATGCCTTGCGGGAAACAGGGCGTGAAGACATTATACGAAGCGCTGAGCGAGTTTTGTCTCGCATTGTAGAGAAGGTAAGCAGAACTATTCTTGTGAACTATTTTTTCCATTTGTTGTGTGTACTCGTCTTTATACATACCGTGTGTAAGTTTTGAGACCGCGCTTCTCATTTATTCCCCTCAGCGGAAATTTACCCTTTCATACCAGGAAAGGTTCAGTCTAATTTTTTTCTCGGTGTTGTGGGCAAAGTTAAATGCTCTCGCATTAATTCGGGTAACTCCGAGTGCTCAGGCGGAAATTATTAATTGCGCCGTGTGCAAACCCAGTCAATTCGGGTCGACAATCACGTTTCGTTTTTTTTTAAGTTTAGTCCGCATTCGCGACCATTATGTCTTTATTCGACCAATTTAAATTACAAGGTGAATCTTTTGGTTTATCCGGAAAGGACCTTATGTCCTATATACAAAAAGAAGAGAGCCGAGAGGGCAAAAAGAAGAGACAGAGAAGAACGAGAGAAAGAGAAAGGGGAAGAAGAAAGAGAAAGCATCCTTTAACATGAGCTGGAAATGGCTTCGCTTTCTTCAGCAATTCAATCTTTGTTGAAGGGCCGAGGGTGTTCCATCTTCGAGGAATGCTTCGAAGAAGCCGATGTATTCGCCGCGAGCCACAATTGCTACATTAAGGAAAGAAGGAAGTCTGATCCATCGTCCCCAAAAGGTAAATGTGGCAAACAAAAATTTATACCCCATGACCCTAGTAAGTTTGTCAAAATAACTGGCCCATCCATGCCCATAAATCTTTCTTCGTCTGAACCCTGTGTGTCAAGCCATTCTCGTCGAATCTCCTTTCGTCATCCTTCTCCCAGGAGGTCCATTGTGTGTTTCTTCTGCGGTATTAAAGGACATTTGAGAACCATCTGCCCTCAGAACTCCTAATTCCGTCCTATTTCTCTCATTTAAGCGCACCAAATTTGTGCCTCCCCCGCGCCACCACCGTCACAAGTTGAACTGCCTCCCTCTCCGTCTGCTCCTCCTGCCTCTGGCCATCAGGTAAATTTGTTCGAAAAGAGCTCCCAAGGAAGCTTGAAGTTTCAGACCGGATCAGTAAACGGTTGCTCTAAACCATGATAAGTTTGCGGTAGTACATGACTACCTGGAGCGTGCAAGCCGATTTCCCATCGTGAAATGCTTTATTGAATGCCGGTATTATACCGGCTGGGTTAAAGTAGTAGCGGGCCCAATAAAGCTCTGCGCTGTTCTGGTAGGACAGTGCCCACAGGTTACTTCCAATCTTGTAGTTCAACCCAACCTCACGCGTCCCCAGATAAAAAAAGAAGCAGAGGCACCCGCTCCCCTTGAATCCCCCTGCGACTCCGAGTTTAGCGGCGTTCTGAACAATGAATTCGCTAAAGAGCGATAGGACTGCGATTCACTCCGCCCGCTTTGGACCAGAACTTACAATAAGATTCAGGAGTCCACCCGCGGTAATAAAGTCGTTTCCTACGTCGTGAAAAACGAACTCGTGTACCGCGCCTGCTTGGAAAGCAATAGTTCCGAGGCCCATGCATTATGCATCCCCCGTTCACAGGTCCCCCCTATATAAAAGACCGCCCATGATAGTCTTTTCTCTAGCCATTTCAGCCATACTAAAACGGCTCAGAGAACCCTTAAATATTTGTATTGGCCCGGCGCGGCAGATGGCATCCTTAATTATTGCCGCTCGTGTGAAGCTGTCAAAGGACCGCCGCAAAAAGACGCGTCAGATACGCTCCGCTGCAGAAGGAATCCATCACATCTGAACCTTTCGCCAGTGTGGCAATCAACCTGATTGGCCCCATTCACCCCATAGATCCGCTAAATGTGGTGCAAGTGGCTTGCATTGAGCAGGGCAAGGCGTACCCCTTGTCTACCGTAGCCAGCGCTATTGAATCCCAGTCATATGACTTAGACGTGAACGCCCAGCTGCCCCCCCCCCATGCGATTTGAAGAGTCAGCTGCAGCAGTTATCGAGTCACTTTAGAAAAGTGATTTCCAAGATTCCCGGCTTTGCCCCTCAGTTCCAGCATGATATTATTTTAACCACCCTGGAGCCTATTCGCTCTAAGCCATACCCCCCGCCCATCCACTTAAGAGAGGTTTTCAACGCAGAAGTTACTAAATTGTTAAATTTAAAGATTATAGAACCCTCCCAATCTAATTACTGCCCCCCCCCCCCCCCACACACTGTGTTGGTAAAGAAGTCAGACGGGTCATATGTGCTGTGGGTCGATTTTCGAAAACTTAATTCTGTGACCCGATGCTGAACCTATCCCCTTGATCGACCAAATCTCCATCCCTTTGAAGAGGCAAATTACATTACCAAATTGGGCCTATGTAAGGCTTATTATCAAATTCCCCTTAAAGAAGGCGTAAAGAGATACACGGCCTTCTCCAAAGACAAAGGTTTAATGCAGTTCCGCAGTCTCCTGTTCGGCTTGGTGACGGCCTGTAGTAATTACAATCGCAGATACGAAGAATATTAGACGGGTTGGCAAAGGTAACTTTTTATTTCGATAACATCTACGTTGCAACTCGCGAGTGGAAGCATCACGCGATTGCTCTCCAGGCCCTTTTGCGTCGCCTGCGCGAGCATGGACTGACAATCAGTCTGAGCAAGTGTCATTTTACTTATAGTACAATTGACTACCTTGGCTTCCACATTGGGAACAACCAATTGGCCCCCCAGGAGGACAAAATCCGCGTCCTTGTTGAAGTGCCCCATCCGTCCAATAAGAAGCAGCTAAGATCCTTCATGGGATCTGCTTCTTTCTACTGCCACTTCTTCCCCCATTTCGCTTCTCTCTCGGCCCCTTTGTGTGACTTGCTGAAAAAGAACTTCCAGGAACACCTTGTCTGTTCCCCATTAGCTCTCTTCCACCTCGAACAGCTGAAGGGAAAAATTAGCGTCCGCTCTTATCCTCCGGCTCTCCAACCCTAAGAAGACGTTTGGTATTAGAACCAATGCCAGTAATGAAGGGTTAGGTTGCGTTTTACTACAGTATAGCGATGATGCCGATAGTTACCCCGTCGCCTACGCTAGCCGTAAGCTTCTCCCGCGCGAGAAAAATTATACCGTCATTGAAAAGGAGGCTTTACCCATTATATGGTACATACAGAAGTTAAGAATACATTTATTAGGTAAAGAGTTCCTTGTAGAGACGGATCACAAGCTCCTCGCATATTCGCGAAATGTAAAAAGCAACAATGGTCGCCTTATGCGCTGGAGTTTATACCTCCAGTAGTATCAATTTAAAATCAATTATATAAAAGGATCCGAGAATTGTTTTGCGGATATCCTGAGTAGGAACCCTTTATAACCTACCCAAACTAATCCAGGATAAATTTTATGCTTGTAAGTGTTATGTCTAATTTTGTTCCTCTTGTTTAAAATGTATATATTCGGACAATATGTTTCTCTGTTCACAAGTCAAGAACAATCCGGTAACCCCTTGTATTGTTAGGATCAGTTAATCCCCTGTTTTTTATATTTCCCCTTTTAGCTTTTTTGTGTATTATTATGGGGGTTTTGTGAAGCTCTAGGTCTTATTTACCTTAGGTGATCGAGGCCCGTTTGAACTAATGTTAGTTCTTGTAGCCGTTGTGTTCTTGTCGAATTCATTTATTCCTTGTGTTCCTGGATACACCCTTGTACGTAAATATGTCCAAGCCAACAAAGCGCGATCCGTTCAAGATCGGGTATCCCCCATTTGCCCCCCTCCTGCCATTGAGATCGGGAAAATGTGAGTCTTTTAATACTCATCACCCATCCAGCGGTTGTCAGAGGTCATTTTTTTTTAAATTAACATCTTGGGAATGGGGGAGTTGTCTAGAATGGAGGCTCCTTGCCGCCATGTGCCCTATTCAAACCAGGGGGTCAGTCTATGAGAGCGAGGACCATGGGAGCAGCAAGAATATCAAACTGCTTTCCGCGATAAGCGTGGGAATGGAATCTCAAACGCGCGCTTCTGTCGTCTCCTAGGGCGTTATCAAGAAACCCCCACGGGAGTAGTTTCCCATCCCTCAAGCGCCGTGTTGATTTGTGGAGAGGTTCCCCCGTGCCCACCCTTGGTGGAGGCAGTAACGGTTCCGGCTGGTCCCTATTTATTGTTGGTCCCAATTGGGCATCGCCAGTATTTCCCTGCATTTTACAACGAAACACGTCATTCTCGATCGCGCTCCATTTCTCTACGAGCCGAAGGCTAGAATTATACCGAAGGATTTGAGCCCCAGTACCCTGGCCCATCCTTGGTTTCGGTACATTTCGTTTGACACAAATACTCGCTCCAGTTAGTGTTAATACTAGAAGTTAAACTCCCCGTGGTTAACGTCCCTCGAATAACCATCCGATCCCCGTTTCATCTCTTAAAGCCTCGACCCCAAGCTAGGCAGAGACGAATCATCTGTTGCTACCTTGCCAGTCATCCCAGTGTGCGTATGTACAGAGGCTCGTATTGCCTCTTGACCCACCCTCCTTAGAGTTCGCACCGAGTAGCTCTGTTAGCTCGGTTATTGTATACATCGTGTATCCATTGACATTATTCTATTTAATCTATTTATTGTGTATAACTGTTTAAATATTAAAGTATATTTGGTTCCTACTTTTTCATAAGTCTCATAGCCCGCAGCCTTCATTAAGTTTAATATCAGCCAACTGCACTCAATCGTTTTATATTTGAATCATTCGCACTCGTCCATGGAAGTTGGCCCCCAACTCTCCTCATTTCTATCCTTCCCCATCTCTGGCGTGACCAGAGTTGAGTCAAGGTCACTCGTTGACCTGAGCGTCCACGCATATCGAGTAGAAGTGACGTATATGTCGGGGTCATTCTACGACATATATTTCGGCTATACCTCGACACCCCACTCTGCATTATTTCACTATGACAAACGCTTTCCCTTCGATATAATTGACTTGGAGGTCGCTTTGAACCCTGACCACGGTACACGATCCTACAACACAGACGTCGCAAATGAATTAATAGAACGTGTTTTTTTAATTTTCGATCTTGTTTGAAGGGAGCTAAACCACGAGAATAGCCAAATGGAGCAGCAACGACCCTGAAGGACTTCACCCCCACGTGCCATCTTCGTCGGGATGCGATGTTATATTAAAAGCATCGTACCCCCAAACTAATGCAAAACTATACCCCATGGGATTGACTCTATAGAATAATGAAAGACCTCGGCAGAAACAGGTTCGAAATCCTCGATCTTAGGGATATATAACGCACAAAACTAGTGCATGGGATGCCCCAATGGTCGATCCGCATATCCCCAATGAGATTCAACTCCAGTAAAACAGTCCACGAGGGAACACTCGCCCCATCAGGAGCGAACCTAGCTTTTGACCCAACCGACACATCGAAATGTGGGTACCTCACATCACTTGAGAACGATATACCCCCAGTCCAACCACTCACTCCGTAAATAGTAAGACCACGTTCACCTTTACAGGAAGAACCTTTGGATCCGTAGGCCTACCGCAAACTGAAATTGTCCAAGAACGCTGGCACCCACATCACCTCCATCCCTGATCGGTGACCGAAAGGCCAATTCCACGTACAAACCATCATTACCTGCCAAGACTGGTAAAATTCCCCCAAAAATATGTTCTCCCAAGGCATAAACCCTTTGAAAATAACTATCATTATTTTATCCTTGATTTTAAATGTTTCCCCCTCGCCAAATCCAAATCGATCCCAAATACCATTTCCAATGGCAAAAAAAACATTAGCGAAACTTAAGCGTATCAGTCAAAAGGAAAGTCCAGTATTAGAATATCATTTAAACAATTATTTTTTATTTATTTTACTCTCAAATTATCATTTTGTTTACTTAGATTGTACAAAAACTGATACGTTGACGAGCTGCTTGTAACATATTTTGTAAATCATAGGATATTGAAATTTATATTATTAAATCAAGAATATGGAAGTGCAACGTGGAGTAAAGAATCCGAGTTTGCCTACTTCTTTTGAAAGGGAGTAGTGCTAAGTGTCTGAACAAAAAAAGTAACTATAGCATAGTTAGATGAGACGGGAAGCCCTCCTCTTACTTTCATGCTTAAGGAAAAAAACACATTTTCATATAATTAGATAGACAGATAGATCGATAGATAATAGATAGACGGATACGAATTAAACGCTTAGCAGTTTATAAAGTTTATATTTTGTTTTCAAAGCTCAGCTTTTCTTTATCCAAGTCTTTCATATGTGCCAAAACTTTGTAATTGATTTTTCCACCGTAAATGATACAACATAAAAATTCGCCCCTCCTACCATACAAAACTTAACACTACTGAAAAGCTCAGATGTTCTTAATATCAAATTCTATCATGTTTAGTAAATTTGTAATTAATTTTTACACCTCTTGATTATATTGCTGCAAGAATCTGCCATGTAAGCAAAAATTTACGAAAACACTGCTGAGAAAAAATATTTAGAAATCTGTTATACTATAAAAAATATCACTTTCTAATTACCGGTGCCACCCAATTCTAAGAAAGGTTAGGAAAGTATATGCCCGCCTAATGGCCGTAAAAATAGCAACTAAACAGGCAGTGTTAGAAGTGGCCTGCCCTTCTTAGGTCAGTATTGATAGACCCACTTAAAAAAAACCTGTGATAACGCCTCCAACGTAATATAGGATTTGAAAACTTACATTAAATTAGCCAATAGTTCCTCCTAAGTTGTATCCTTTTGTTAAACCCCTTTAAAGGTGAGCCCCTACCTTCTTTCATATAAAAAACACTTGTAAACTTTAGATCAGCAGGCATTCTGAAGAAATCTTGTATTTTGAATAAAGCTCAAGCCATACAGCTCATTTTGTTCTCCGCCACTGCGTCGTACCGGGTTTCGAAGATGGGCAAGAAAATTACGTTGAATTGCTGTGATCACTTAGGGTCACCAGCCCTTCTTCCACATCACATTCGAATCCCTTGCAATAATCATCCTTCAACGTCAGATTGCACCGTGTACCAAACTACCAGGCAGTCCTTTCTCATCAAGAAGAATTCCGTTGCGCTGACTACCTGATCACCTTGACATTGTGCCCCATCTAACGATTGAGGGCAATTGGTGCCATAGCCATAGTTATAAGGCCAGAAGGCAACACACAAATCAAGCAGTATTACTCATTTCTCAGGAGGGTTAAGATGAGTTGAAGTCAATGAATCCATCAGAAGGGAGTTTGTCCAGTGGAGGAGCAAAGAAATGACTGTTGATATTTTCATATATTCCAGGGGTGGGCTGAGGTGGCTGAATATCCCCCCAGATAAATTTCAGACCCGTTTATGTTTATATTTCTCTTTTAAACCATACTTGTATTCTACTATTCAGAAAGAGTTATGTTATAATATAGAATATATACATATAAACAGTTTTTGAACCCATTTCCACCAAACGTACATTATTCAATACATATCAAAAATACAGGGAAATCTCAAAAATAATTATCACATTCAGTATTATACCTTAACTGACATCCAAAAATGACAATTCATAATTTTCTGATATGTTCGAAAAAATTCGGATCTGAGAGAGTTAGTAATTTCACTCCAGTGTGAGATACTGTTATTTATTATATCAATGCTGTGTAAGATAACCATTATTAAGAATCAATGCACTTTTCTCAGACTCCTCATAGGGAGGAATTCAGGTTAGCACCCCTCCCCCCCAACTATTTTTATTCTGGATCCGCCACTGTCACGAGAATCCGGGGTCTTGCGATTCGACGAGGAACGGATCACCCTCGAAAAACCATCAGGTCAGCTTCGGTCTCTATTTCAAAATACTCTGCAGTTTTTGTATGTTATTGTGGTAAGTGCGCATAAATAAGAGCTGATTCCTTATCTGGCCGAATCAATCAAGCAGACAAAGTGAGTATTCATTTTCTTTTGTCGATCATATAAATTCAAATATTTCACTTTCAAACATCGAAACTTCTTGTTCTTTCCTTCTCATTGTATAATTCTTAATTAAAGGGGGCTTTAGGACGCCACTCTTATCTTCAAGTCGTTCTGGAGATGTTTTTAATTCTTTCTAAACCAACTGCGATCGGGCCATATTTTCACTTATCGTTTCGCTCCTTATTACCTCGGAGAAACTGAAGTAAGAACAAGGGAAAGAAACAAACGGCATTATCACACAAAAAAGCGAGATGGTTAGAAATGGTTTCCTCGCTTCATTTCTAATTTCATCTACTTATTCTCTTTAAAATAAAAATGACCTGTGGTAATTAGCGTTTCCGTCCTTGAAGAGGCCAAAAAATCAAATTAAAGGAATAGTTAAAAACTAGGCAATAATTAAGCGCAAGATAAGTGTAATTCTTAACAAAGTGTAGGTCGGAATCTATTTCAAAGGATCATTTGCATAGAAAATTGAAGCGATTGAGCCCTGCCTCTCTTATGTAAATCAAATAATGGGAATGTATCATTCATTTAATACAGATCAAGTTGATGAATTGTTAATCAATAATGAACTTTTTTTTTTCAAATTGATTACGATCTTGAATTAAAATTGCAATTGAGCGTGCTTTCGAGGGACGGAAAATAATACACCACACACCGCGCTAGCGTATCTCTTTCGGTCGGATCTCAAAGATAAGTTAAGTGGCCTTGGGAAACCTTCCTTTTCCTACACTCTTGCCTTCTATTTCTTTACTTAAGAAATGAATTTCCATCTTTACGCACCTAGGTAAATCCGAGGCGAATTAAACGGTCTCACTAGCTTTACTGAGAGCAGAATTCTCAGATAAAAACGCGGCAATTGTCTCTTCTTGTCTCAAGTCTGAATTCAGAACCAATCTATGATTCGAACCCCAGAAATTTTCACACCGACCTAATGAGAGCCGTTCTCTTCTTTAGGATTTCAAAGATTTTTGAGGAAAGTACCGGAAACATCCTTTGGTCTCATATCCTTTACGGCAAACTGTCTTCAATTTACAAAGTTTGATTACTCTAATCATGGCAATATATTAAAAATTGCACTGTTGTTATCCGTAGCCTGAAAAACTTGTATTTCTAATTCCTGGGAAGGAGAGAATAGAAATTATACGATAATTTAAATTTTCACGCGTCTAATTCAAATTACAAGTTGTGCACCAGTTCATATAACATGGCGAACTTCGCCATTTACCATAACCCATTTAAAAGAATAGCGAGATGTTTTACCTTTCGCTATTTAAACGAATTTCGCCATTGTGATGACTCTTGGGGTCGATGTGCAGACAGATAGTTCTAGGTTTTATCTAAACTTGACACAAACTTATTGTTCCCTACTTTAACACTAGATCTGGAATTGGGGACAAGTTCCGATCTGTACGGGTACCCAAAACAAGAGGATTGGGGAATTAGAATTGGTCCTATTCTTCGGTTCTAATTAAATTCCGGTTAGATTTCTATTCGTTTCTATTCACTGATTTTATCGTAGGCTTAGTGAAACGTGCGGTCCAGAACTTGTGGAAAACTGCATCCCTTTCGCAGATAAATTGTTTCATCTTCCATTTAAATCGAATGATAAACATGAAGGTATCGATTAGTTGCTAGGATTCGACTTGTTTCAGCATCTGAAACTGTCTTGACATTCCTGGTTGACATCCGAACTGAGCCTGATCCCGTTTGGGAACCTCTTTCTGAAGTATATGCTCCCGAAAAACGGGGCTAACGAGGATAACCAAGATTCTCTGGGGATTTCTCTGCATAAAACTGCCACTGGGGTGGAAAAAGTTCCCCCACCCCTTCCAAGACGAGAAGAGTCCCTCTGCATCTAAGATTGGGGTTTTGAAAGAACATTTACAGATGATTATTGTTTGGTACAAGAGGAGAATACCATGGGAGATGAGACCGTACTTTTAATATCTTCGATCACACTTCACAAACATCGAACACAACACAAGTGACTCGCGGAAGTTTCGACTCGAGGATAATCCAATGGAGGCCACTTCTGCGATCCTAAGATTGATGTGGATAACGATGTAGGAGATCTGGTACTCGTCACCTTATTTTAATACTTTAAATGTTCTTGGTCCTCCTCGGATCTGGATTTGGGGCTGGAGCATTTCTTATCACCGAGTCGATTGACGTGAGAGATTCTCTTGCATTCGGTTTTGTTAGCTCTCCTATTATATTAAATTATATCCTTAAACTTAACACATCAGTCTAATTTTATGTTGATAATTTCATTTTATTTGTGCCGACACTGAGCTCGTCAAGCAATTGAAAAATTAGCCGAAGAACACACTAACGAAGAACCAGTCTTAGTTTATCATTTTTAATTAAAACGGGAATCTAACAGGCTTACAATGACACTGAGTTTGCCCCAGTAGTCAAAACAAAGCAAAGTGTCTTTTCGCAGATTTCCAAAGTGTCCGATCCCCTTGGTCTATTTCTGCCAGCCACCATTAGTGGTAGGCTTTTAAGAAGTTTATGGGCGCAAACGATTAGCTGGGATTCTGAAGTTAATGATTCTGACCAAATGCGTGGGAAAAACTTCGTGTGTTTTGGTGAAGTTGTTGGAAGTAAATTACTCCCACATGCTCTGGAGAATCACAGGAAAACATAACACAAAATCTTTTACGATAGGAGCAAATCATATTAAGGATTTACTATCTATTATTTTCTTTAAAATAATTCTAATTTAATTTTCTCTAAGTTAAAAGTCGTTTCTCTCTCCGGAAAGTCTCTGCCTTCTCTGGAATTATTATCTGGTCTTAGTATAAAACATGCTGGGTTCGAGTTGCTTATATGAATGGGCCCGTAAGTTTTAGGTTATTTTGTAAAGTGTTAGGGGTTCAGTCAGCACTGGTTGGTGCAACGGTTCTTGCGAAATACAAACGAGAGTCTCACACCTGAGGGCATCTTCTTGAAGCGTTACTTAGGTAGGATCACTGCTAGCATTCAAGCAGTAGGAACTCTGCAGTGACTAATGAGGTTCTGACCAGTGGATACCGACCAAGTAGAAATTGTTGTTTTTTCAAGTTTAATTGTTTCTTTAGCTGAACTTCTTTAACAATTTTGTATGGCTTTTGAAAGCTCTGATATCAAGAAGTTTAAACTAGTAGGTGGTCAACCTAGGGAGAATTCTTAGCTACGCTAAGATTTACAAAAAATTTTCTATGATATATAGCGCAATTTTCGGAAATAGATGGAGCTAAATTATATTTATAATTTTAGTACTTCATTTCGCAAGCGTCAGGATGGTGTTCCACTGGATCCAGCAATTAACACATATTTGGTTTGGTGAATGAGCGTGCTTATTTATATCTAAGCCAATCACCCATTAAGGCAAAATAAGGTGAGACAGGATTCGTTAATCTAATTTTTAAGAACAGAGGGGAGTTTAGTTGGAGTTCAAGGGACCGGAAGAAAGGGGTGGTTACAGCATCACAAGAGAATAATATACTTTCAAAGCATATTGAATATAAGGTGGTTTCTTATTCAGCAGGTTGAGCAGGTCATGGTTTTGCAAAAAAATATCAGAAAAAGACGAGTTGTTGTTAAGGGGAGGATGGGGGGGCAATTCATATGTCTTGCTCCGGAATTTGGATAAATTTACATTTAAACAATAGTTTGGGGGGCTCAATTCGTCTGACTTCAGAATAAGAGTAAAGTATACATATACACACATATTCACATGTATATATATATATATATATATATATATATATATATATATATATATATATATATATATATATATATATATATATAATATATATATATATATATTATATATTATACCTAAGAACGGCCATATAAGTATACAGATATATAGCATAACTTAAAAGTTCGTAGTAGAATGTTGGAAGCAGGTCTGTCATGAAATTTGCTACATTTTATTCTATTTAATTCACTCTTGATTTTCACTTGCTTCATTGCATTAAAAATTTATTTAGTAATTTTTTTTAATGCTTCCTATGTAAATGGAGCAAATTTACATGAGCATCCAAAGTTTTCCCGCGCTTTCTTAAATCCTTTGTAGGACTCGTTCTATAAATAGGTAGGCTTCTGGCACCAAATTACAGGACTTAATAGGTCTACCGAGGAACTCCACAAATGGACGCTCGGTTGATTATCAAATTCTAAAAATTGCTAAGTGTGTAAATTAAGGAAATAATATGCCAAGTATAATAAATAAAAAAACAAAGAAAATTATGAAATAAAACTATATATATATATATATATATATATATATATATATATATTAAACTCTACAAATAGATCTGAGGCAAGCGCTCGTTAGAGTCACGCGGAAACTAACGAACATACAAAGATATCAAAGGTGACCGACCACCTGGACAAATAAGAGGATAGCAGAGAAGCAAACATACGCGTGTTGGGAACATTATCAGCAGGTGAACAAATAAAGGCTCTGACTAGTGAAATTTCACAGACACCTACAACAAGCGATTCCCTATAATAAAACTAAATCTATGGGAATTATGTAGGCGCAACAGGTACACAGAGCTGTGAGAAACTCTGCCCAAGGGGTGGAAATAGCGAACAAACGAGATGACTGGGTCCGCCCCACGGACAAGTCAAGGTCACGCTTCTTGAAGAAGAAACATATACAGTAGTATGCAAATTAGTTCGGACAGTGATGAAATAATAAAATTATTTGATAATCGTTGTTTATATTTGGAAAGAATACGCCAATGATTCTAGAAGAATGATAAAGAAAAAGATTCCCACTCCCCTGACTTCCCCAGTTCGCCGTTGGCCACTCTAAATTCGTCTGCCCTATATATTGCGAAAATTAGAACAATGGAAAGACCAATAAGTGGGCATCGCGACTTCGCGCTATACAACCTTATCGCGACCCAAGGCAATTAAGGAAGTCTGTTGGCGATGAATCTCTCTCCCGTCTAGATAATTTCGGAGTATATATTCAAAAGCTCAAAGTTCACATACAGATTGTGTCTGAAGCCGCCGTCCAGTACGTTAGCCGTTAGTCGAGAGGAAATCGACTACATTCTCGTCCAGAGAAGAAATGAGGGATAGTCGAAGAGCCAAGGAAGAGCTAGTCGTCACTCAGTGTTGTTCGTGGAGATAGTTAGGCGCTCTTCAACCCTTCTTAGCACGTCTTCGGATTTTAAGGATCGGAAAAGCCATCCCCGAAGCACCCTCCGTTTGCCTCTTAAGGATAAGATCCCCCCCTTCCAAAAAAAAAAACAACTTCAGTTTCCCGAAGTTGAATTGAGCGTCCCGTGAGGAGCCCACAGGTTCTCAACGCCGAACTTACCTACCTGGTCCTACTCGCCGCATATCAAGGTAAAAGGGATTTAACCCCCGCTTCGTCACGCTCCTCCCACCTTTACCGCGTCGAACCTCAAGGATCCTCTTTGCTCTAGAACTTGCATAATTGTAAAATCATTACTTAATTAATTATGCCTCGGTTCAAACTTAATTGATAGTGTCAATCATCTTATCAGTGAACCGTCAATATTTAATTGCATTGCCAATTAACTTGCTCTATATGTATATGTAATCTTTAGTCCTATTAAAGTATATTTAGGTAGTCGTGTTTAAATATTCCTTGGCCTAGCACATGTGTATTTAAAGCACTCTTAAAGCCATCCCCAGGTGGAGCCTTAATTTCGGTCAGCCAGTAGACCAGTGTGCGTATAACGGCGTACACCCGGTCATACCACGACAATGATAAGATAAATGGTACATTTAATATGATTTATGATCGCCCTCTGCATTTAGAACCTGCTTTACTCGCTCCGGCATAGATTCAACCAAATTTGAACACATTTCTGCCAGTTCTTCCTTATGGTACCAGGCATTGATAACAGTGCAAAATCATCTTCTGCATCATCGAACAGTCAGTTTACTCGATTCTACGTTTAATTATAGCCCATAGATTCTCGATGGGGCTTAGGTCAGGAGAATTTCCAGGCCAATCTATAACGGTAAATCCCTTTTTTTTCGTAGAATGTGTGCATTATTTGGGAAGTATGGCACGGAGCCAGATCCTGCTCGCGCCTGTTGAATGAGTCCTCGTTGAAGTGATTCATATTTGCTTCGTCTTACTACCACTAACCCATGCCCATGTACTTCAAAATGCGATTCTTCTGGAAACATAACTTTCTTCCAGTCAGCTGCCTTCCATCCAGCATACTTGCATGCCCAGCTAAGACGTATTGTCTTAATAGCAGAAGTAAATAACTGCTTACGTATTGGTTTTCTAGCAAATCTGCTAACTTCATTGAGCCTTCGCTTGACGGTTGAAGAAGAAACATTTACACCAGCTAAAGACAAATCTCTCTGAAGGTCTTTACTGGTTTTCTTGGGATCCTTCACACTATTTCTGATTAAAGCCTTGGCATCGTGAAGTGTTTTCTTTCGTTTTCCTCCGCATTTTCCTTGTCGCAGGGTTGAATGTTTACCAGTGTCTTCAGCTCTTTTTACAATGACACCAACAGTTAACTTTGCCACCTTTATTTCCTCAAAGATCCTTGTGATTCTAAAACCAGCATGTTTTCTAAGAGCTATAATACTTGCCCGCTTCTTGGGTGCGATATCCATAATAAATCTATAGTCTAATAATGATTGGAAGGTGAGTATTCCGGCAGAACCAAGTACACCACGGAGCACGCTCCCAGCAATAATCATCCACGAGAAGCTCTGGTGTAGCAATGTTAGGCTCAGTGTAGCTAGGAAACAACAAAACAGTTGTCAGATGTTACCAGTACACTATTTTGCACGGAAAACAAAAAAAACTTCATTAGTGTTGCCAAAATTAAGATATATTATGAAATAGTCCAAAAATTTGTTACTGTCTGAACTAGTTTACACACTGCTGTATGTATATATATATATATATATATATATATATATATATATATATATATATATATATATATATATATATATATATATAGAGAGAGAGAGAGAAGAGAGAGAGAGAGAGAGAGAGAGAGAGAGAGAGAGAGATAGCTACAAGGAAAAAGAGTACCCTAAAAGACCTTACGGTCCATACAAGGAGGGTACTTTAGGCGCAATCCTCGAAGATGTCCGTTCGTTGGCAACCCCGAAGATCACTCACAAGGATCTTAATGGGGATTTCGCAAGACTTTATCTAGTCTTGACTTGAACTGGTTAACAGATTTACTGTTGACAATTTCCGTCGGAAGTGCGTTCCAACTAAAGAAGATACTGTATGCGAAGAATTTCCCACACAGATCGCGGTTGTAACGCTTCAGTTCAAGTTTAAAGCCGTGAATTCTTGTTCTGCTCTCAACAATTGTGAAAATATTCCTGTAGTCAACATTGTCGAACCCTCGAAGTATTTTGAAAACTTCGATGAGCTGACCACGCAGTCTACGGGTCTCTAGCTAGAATATATCTAATTCCCTTAATCTATCTTCATAACTTTTATGTCTGATAGAGGGAATCAGTTTGGTTGCCCTGGCTTGCACGCGTTCCAATCTCGCGATGTCTTTTCGGAATGAAGGACTCCAAAATTGTACGGCATACTCCTGGTGCGGTCGGACGAGGGAGTTGTACACACACAGTACTATCTCTTTGTTCCAATATCCAAACTGTCGCTTTATATACCTTTGGGCTTTCTTCTCCACCTCAATACACTTTTTCGATAACTTGAGGTGACTGGTGATAGTTACACTCAAGTCCTTCTCAGTTTCAGTGGATTCAAGAGCAGTGCCCTTAAGGATATAGAGTAATTGGGAATTTCGGTGGCCGATATGCATCACTTTGCATTTGTTTACGTTAAATGGCATTTGCCACGTGTTTGACCACTTCCCAATCTCCCGAAGATCTTCCTACAGGCGGGCAGTATTTCCATCCTTTGCAACGTTCATACCAAGCTTGGTATCGTGGGCAAATTTAGAAATCTTGGCAACCATGTCACCATCCATGTCGTTGACGTAGATGATGAATAGTAGTGGTCCCAGAACAGAACCTTAAGGCACCCCGCTAGTAACGGGCACCCACTCAGAAGCCTGTCCATTCACCACCACCCGTTGCCGTCTGCCACTTAGCCATTTCTCTATCCAGCCTGCTACTTTTCCGTCTATGCCCAGCGCGCGCACTTTCCGGAGAAGGCGGCGGAAATGGAAGAATTCCACAAGGTTCGTCAAGCATGACCGTTGTCTTTGGAAGTGGTGCTGGGAACTCCTCAGTAGCAGGTTTGACTTTAAATGCGACGTCATTTTGTCCATCATCATGCTTTCCATGAGTTTACCGACTATCGAAGTCACACTGATAGGTCGGTAGTTCGACGGTTGGCTACAGTGTCTTTTCTTGAAGATAGAAGTCACTTCCACTTTACGACATTCTCTAGGAACGCATTCGGTCCGGATTGACATGTTGAAGATTGCGCTCAGGTGTCGTGACACTTGATCGCGTACTTCTTTCAACACTCTAAGTAGAAACCTATCCGATCCAAGTGACTTATTCGTCATTAGGTCAGTGATCTTTTTTAATATTTCTCCTTAGGTGAAGTCCATATCCTCCAGTTTTTCCCCCGAGTAGGAATCCGTTGGCTGGGGGATGGGACCACACTCTTCAGTAAACACTAAATAGAAGTAGTCGTTGAGGAGGTTAGCATTTTCTGCAGCTGGGTACTTTAATGTCCCCTCCTCATACCTCAAAGGGTCAATTGTTCGACGGATTGGTTTACGGCTATTTACATATAAAAAAACTCCTTGGGATTCTCTTTACAGAGTCTCGCCACTCGGAGTTCCTCAGACCGCTTAGCCGCCCTTATGCTGTACTTCACTCTCCTGGCAAGCCTCCGGTATTCGTCCAAGTCACCCGAGATCTTCGATTGCCGGTACACATTTTTCTTCCATCTAAGCAGTTGGCCGCTTTTTCGATTAAACCACTTTGGTTGAACAGAAGACAGACGAGGGCATTTCAGAGGGATGAAACACGATTGAAGACTCATGAATGTGGCTTGGAAACTGTTCCACGAGTCTTCAACAATATCGCACACTTCTAGCCTCACGTCAGTCAGTCCAGCACGAAAACGTGCAAAGTCTTCTCTTCTCAAATCAAGTTTCTTCGATTTACTAGTTGCAGGCCCTGCCTTGGGGACTTTGACTACAAATCTAATTAGTCGGTGGTCACTGCCACTGAGCTCTTCGCCAACACAGAGGTCCTCAACGATGTCATGCTCAGGTGAAAACCAAGTCGAGGATATTGTCTCCTCTCGTTGGCTCTCTCACCCTTTGAGTCATGAACTCGTTGTTTGCGAATTTCAAGAGTAGTGTGTTCTTGCCACAGGGTTCTCTCGTTTCTCAGTCGTCATGGGTGATACACACTCTGTCTTTTACAAGTTCGCCCAACAGCTGGTACAGACTCCTGTCCTGTTCTAAGAGTTGGGCAGGGGGTCTGTAAAGCACCAGGGTCCTGTATTTGGCAAAACTTATCTCTAGGTCAACACCTATTAGTTCATGGTCGGATACGATGTTGCAACCCATCGAGTTGAGAGTATCCTTGACATACAACATCACACTGCGATCCTCTCTGTCTGGCCTATATTTAGGAAGAGCTGGTAACCGGGAATCGTGAATTCACCTTCAAAATCTCTGCTTGAGGTTTTTATCCACGACTCTGTTATGGCCACCATCTCATGTTCTTCTGTTGCTACGAGGCCACGGAGCTTAATAAACTTTTTCCTGATTGACCTTGCGTTGAACAGAAGAACTCTCAGGGATTCCCCGAGTGTAGGACTCCCTACGCTCTTCTTTTTCACAGCTTCTGTTTTCGTGGTCGCATCCTTTTTGACGACCTCCGAGAAGGTCGTTTCAGAAGTGACGCGGACGTGCTGGCGCACGTCCGCTTTCGCTCTGTTTCGAACTTTCCTTTGGGTGCGTTCCACGACATCTTGAATTAGGTTGCTGAGAAAGGCCTTCCCTTTAAAGGAGGGATGTATCCCATCCATTTGGTAGAGGTCATCTCTACCGATAAAGGTACGATAGGGTTCCACGAAGAAGACTCCTTTTGCCGTGCAGAGATCCGCCAACCGTCTGTTTACTTCGACGTTTCTCTCGTGAGCGGTTCGGGATGGCCCTTTTCTTAGAAGCATTCCAACCACGACACATTTGCGGGTTTTAAGCCCTACGTCATCCACGGCTCCCATCACCGTTTGGATGATTTTACCACTGAGGCTAACCTTACCCCCTCTGAGGTAGAGGTCTTTGCTACTCACCATCAGAGCGACAACTGAATTCTCAGAAATCTGAGCTTTCCATGCCTCTACTCTGATGTTGCCGTCCCCGTGTCCTGGCAGACAGCTTACCTTCACGCTAATGCGAAGGCGGGCCGCTAGCAGAGGCTGCAGATCCCGTGTTTGCGAGTCACCAATGAGGATGACCTTCGGACACTTGGTCTCTGAAGACGGGGTCTCCTCTTTTGGAATAGGCCTCTCCTTTTCCTCTTTACTCTCCACGTTCTTATCCTTTTTCTTATTCCCCCTTTTCTTCTTTTTTATCCGTTTTTCTTCTATTTTGGGTTCTTCTTTTGTTTCAACTTTATTCTTTTCTTATTTTCTTCTTTTTTCCTTTTTTTCTTTTTCTCTTGCCTTAGCTCGCTTAACATTAGTTGATGCTGGAATCTCCGCTTGGGGTAAGAACTACGGCACCAGGAGACTCCAACACGTCAGTGGGTGGTGTCTCTTCTAGGCATCAAATGTGAGCTGCGTGAAGGGCTTCGAGTTTCTCCACCTTCCTTTGAAGAATATGAGCTCTCTCCTCTGAGGCTCTATAGATGTCTTTCAGTTTCTCCACCTCTCGCGTCAGTATACAAGTAGTGCAGATACTTTCCGGGCTGCATTTTGAGTAGCAGCCCTCCGGGAACTCAACGCACCACTTTTCTAACTGGCATGTTGCACAGTTGTGTTTTAGACGAACGGGTCTTTTTTTGCTTGTCATTTTGAGCGCGCTCTCTCTCTCTGAAAACTCTTGACCAATCAATGATAAAAAGGGGGGTTGGTGAGTTCTCCCCTCGTGAGTCGCTCCCACCTATCCATCGGAGACGTTTCAGATCTTTCATAAGGCACGCTCCATGTGCTGCTGTTCGTCCGACTGAGTCCTCAAACCTTGGCGTGCCATGGCTCCCCAACCAAGCAGCACTGACGGTCCCCGAAGGGGCCATCGATTTCTCACCAGGTGAACAACGGAGCACGCCCCGTACTAAACTCATACTAGTTCCCTTCACTGCGGCCAGGATCTCGGAGTTACGTTCAATGGATATCCCGCCACACCAAGAGACTCAACCCAAGGTTTTTTATTGGCCTGGCAACCAACCTAGGAACGAAGGACCGTCACCTTGGACCGATGCTACCAGAGGCACCCGTCAATGGTCTCTGGGAATGGTCAATAATTACGTGCCAGGGAAGGGATTAACGGGGCACTACTCTTATCCCATTCATCGGGCCCCAACGCCTAGGACACCTCTAGTCCTAGTCTCTCGCAACCAGTGAGCATCGGTGAGCATTGTTTATAGAGGTTCCAAAGCCTTTCTTCTGATGCATTAGGTAGCTGCCAGGTCCTTATATGTAGAAAGATGGAAAAGGGGGTAAGAGTGACATGATAGTAGGTTTTTTTTTAGTCGTTTTTTTTATTTTTGTATAATAAGTGGAAGAGATAGGATAAAAGTGAAAAAGGAGAAGGATAGAGTAGAAAAAAAGAAGGGCGCACTTTGCCTGGAACCTCGTTCCCGACCAAATCAACAAGGGAAGCCCTACCATGGGTACCTAGAAGAGAGGTACCCCCGCCGACATAGCTCGAAAAGTCAAAGGTACACACAAGCTCTCTTCCCGCGACAAGGGGGCGTCACCTCTCCCTCTACTTTCTTGAGAGAGAGAGACACACAAACACACACACACTCACATGGATCATTATTCAGAGAATCAATTCCTTATTCATTAAACTCAATTCATTCCCTTAGTAGCGTCACGGAATCCCATTTACTCGCCCTAGTCCTGCCGCCGCCTTTAGACTCAATACTTCGCGGAAAACGCAAAGAAGGCGAGACGTTTCCGCTTGCCCCTTTAGTAGGCCAATTCAAGAATAAAGTTATATTTTCTTTGCCGCGTCCTCTACAAGTCCTCTACTTACTTCGATCACCGAACCACCTTCGGTAAGCCCACCCTAACGCATTAACCTCTTGAGAAATTAGGAGTCAGAACCAATTCGACAGAGTCGTAAAGTAGACCCACTGTTTAAAGTCCTCTTCACCCGTCGAGCGTAATAGCAACGAGGACTCTTCAATACACGCCCTTATAATTACCAACCACGCGCCCACAAACGGGTAACATTCATCCATACGATAAATTAATCAGCCCCTATACCTTCTCACACCTTTGAATCAATTGAGATACTGGTTGACGCTCAAATCCTGCTATCTTAGCTCCTCAACAACGTCTCTAAAACACAAAAAATCCGTTTTCTTAAAAAAAATCATCTTTAGAACATTAAAATCATTAGGAATGAAAGGATCAAGTAAAGAGAATCCTTCCTAAGACAAAAAGGAGGGATTAACTTTACTTGATTAATTGGGAGAGGGATGACCTTTTCTTGGTAAAATGGGAGGTATACGAAGTTATAACATCGACATTTAAAAGCTCCTGGAATAAGCATAAACTAAGAATTAAACGCATGTAAGAGAGAAATTTATGTGGCTTGAAAGACAAATACAATGTTTTCAATGATTTTTGCGATATGATTGCCAGCCAATACCGTTTTAATTAAGTTATTAAAATATAATTTTTAGAGTTATACCAAGTTTATAATTTCTTTAAATAAACTTTCTAACAAATATGTTGCTAAATAAATTTGTTTAAGTTATTTTTGGGGGGGCCTTGAGGTATCTTTACCTGGTAAAATGGGAGGGACTATCTTTTACTTGATCCATGAACTATCCAATTAATTCCAAGTAAATATTTCCTTCTAATATGTGAGCACCTTAGAGAATCAAAATGACTTAATAACCAGAAATAAAATCCCCGCTGGAGGGAGTAAAATGCAAACTTCCACCTAGGTTTCCGTTCAAAATACATTCGAATCCCTTTTAAATATTCAAAGGTTCTGACTTAAAGAAACTATACCATACAATCTGTCTTGTATTCAAATTTATTTTCAAATTATAAAAGAACAAAACAATGTCGATATTAATTTTGCTTGAAAACTATACTAGATTTCGATAATGCAACTACAGTCCTTCTCTGGTGAGAATGATTTCCTCTAGAAAGAATCAAAACACTAGTAAGAAAGAATGAAAGTACCCTAGAAAACCTTACGGTCCATTCAATGAGGGTACCTTTGGACTAGCAGTCGAGCGGGCACATCTCTTCTCAAATGCTTTACGTCCTTAAACGGACACTTTTCAAGACCCTGTCTCGTCTTGACTTGAACTGGTCAACAGATTCACTGTTGACAACTTCCAATGGAAGTGCGTTCCAACTACCGCAGATACTGTACGTGAAAAGGTGTCCACGCTGATCGCGGTTGTAACGCTTCAGCTCAAGTTTAAAGCCGTGATTTCTTGTTCTCCCCTCGCTGAGCTGGAAAATATCCCCGTAGTCCAGTCTGTCGAAGCCTCGAAGTATTTTAAATACTTCGATAAGCTGACCACGTAGTCTCTGGGTCTCCAGCGAGAACATATCTAATTCCCTTAATCTATCTTCATAACTTTTATGTGTGATAGAGGCAATCAGTTTGGTTGCCCTGGCTTGCACGCGTTCCAATCTAGCAACATCCTTTCGAAATGAAGGACTCCAAAATTGTACGGCATACTCCAGGTGCGGTCGGACAAGTGAGTTGTACAAACACAGTAAAATCTCCTTGTTGTAATATCTAAACTGGCGCTTAATATAGCCTAGCATCCTTTAGGCCTTTTTCTCTGCCTCAATGCACTGTTTCGAGAGCTTGAGGTCACTAGTGATTGTTACACCCAAGTCCTTCTCAGTATCGGTGGATTCAATAGCAGTGCCCTTAAGGATATACTGAGATTGGGTGTTTCGGTGGCCGATATGCATCAACAAAGGAGACCACCGTTCCCTTGTTAGGGACCTCGATTTCTTTTTGGATACTTAGAGCCACATCAGAAGCAAATGTCATTAATTCCTTACTTTGGGGGAAAAATCCTTACCTAACCCGGCCAAAAATTAAAAATTATCATCTAAAATGCAAGCACCCATGAATTGATTCGACCTTCTTAATAACCCTTAGAATCAAAGGCTTTGGGTGAACCGTTCACATCAAACCGGCCAAAAAATCTTTCCTGATTGTTTTTGTTTGTAAAATTTAATTATTTTCCCATCCAAAATCATAAAGTGACCAATTTCACAACGGCCCAGATGAACTTTGCCAACCCATTCAATTTATCAGACAGTCTAAATATAAATTTTTAATCTTTACATACCTAAACCTAAGATTAAGGCTTAAGGTTGATCAACGAGATCCCATAGCCGAAAATAGGCTACGGAATCTCCTTGATTATCTTTAAGCCTTAATTTTAAGTTTAAACCTTAAAAAAATCAAATTTATTTGACTTACCGATGCTTAAGCCTTAAAACCTTTTCTTGCAGCTTCAAATATTCTCCCCAAATATTCCAATCTATTCATTGGATTGATTTTCAACTGTTCGCATTTTTCCCCATACCTTTTTCTCATCATTCTCATAGTCTTCATTCCAATATTGTTTGGTAAGTTTGTCTAACAATTCGATCCCTCATTTTTTTTCTAATTTATTTGTTTGAAGTCTTTATGACTTAATTTGGGTCCCCTGATAGTTATTGTCCCTTCATGACTGCATTGATTCATTGTTATATTTATGGTTATTCTCCTTTTGCTTTGGAACCCTGATGAAAATCAATTCATTTTTATGAATACGCACTTGCTCCAGAATGTATTAATCCCCTTCCCTTATACCAAAATATTTCCCTATCGCTCATGAACCGTTTATTTCAGAGTAACGAAATTGTGTGGCATTACAACATGTATTAATAGACGCACCAACAAAATTTTAACCAACAAAAATTACAAACAAAAAGTATTCATACGATATAATTTCCACACCATTATGTTTAATTTATATGGTTTAAATTTTAACACAGTTTGGAAATCACACGAGTAGTTTCGTTTTATAATTTAGACTAGTCAGAAATAGTTTAGAACAGTGTTTCCCAACCTTTTCGGACTAGTGCTCACTTTGGACAAATTAAATTCCGAATACTATACTAAAATTATCTTTCATAGCAAGATAACAGTTGGGTATTATTGCAAAACATATTTTGAATGCAGTTTTTATTTCTATTATAAGGACTAAGGATAAAAATGCTAGAGATTCTCTATTTTGTAGCTTACCTCAATACGTTTTCAATGAGATGGTTGACTTTATTGTTGTAGAATTGCTCATAGTCTGGTCCAATAATTATTTTAGTCCTTGATCTGGACATACCGCTTTTGTTTAAGTCAGTGTTATTGACCCTATGACTCAATCCTACGATCATATATATATATATATATATATATATATATATATATATATATATATATATATATATATATATATATATATATAGGCTTTAATTCCTACCGAACGTGCGAAAGCTGGTTAGAGGTGTGTTGTGCCGTAGCCAGGATTCTCACGATAAAAGTCCGACTTGTTACTGGGGGGAGGTTTGTGATTGTTGAATTCTAAGAGTGCAAAATACAGGTTGAATAAATTAGCCGAAGAGATTCTTAATTAAAGTCTTGCCAAGGGTACGTCAAAAAGGAGGAGCCACAAATAAACACACGTACTCAAAATAAACTTTACTTTACACAAATATAATAATTAGCAATAGTTAACAGGCAAAATTAAGGATTAAATATTAAACACTGACGTTAAGCGTCTAGATTTATAATGACTCAATGGGAGTATCAATCACGGTTAATTAAATAGGTAATTCAAGAATAGAGAGACACTGGGTTTACAGATTACCATTAATTGTGATGGATTGGAGAGACCGACTACTCAGGTCCAGACGGGGTGGTTTGGGTGGCGTTAACACGAGTTCTCGGGAAAAGGGGGGATAAGACGACGGGTTCGGGGCTGCTGACGGCAGTTCCGGTTAGTTCACTCTTAACTGGATGTGACACTAACAAATAGTAACTTCCAGTAACTATTTGGATGTTCCTTTTCTTACTCAAGTTACGTTGAGCAACAGAGCGTACTCTTCTAGTCACAGACTCTGCGGAGCGGGATTTACTTCCAGGAACACTTTGAGACAGCGACCAAGTTGACTCGTCGGCGCGTTGGTAGTCGATACGTTACGGCAACGACTCTCGTTCAACGTGAGGATTACGCGAGTAGATTTGGGACACTGCTCTAGAGAGATGGACGGCGATATTATTTATACCGAGGATTGTGGGAAATCGAGAGAGAGATTCCATTCACAACAATTCGCTTATCGCAGCGCCTTCTGGACAATCTCCCTGCTATCATAAAGAATGCAAATAAGATTTAAGCTTCTTTGGGAGATAGGCGTTCTTTTCGTCCGACTTCCTGTCGCCAGTTGGGGGAAGGGTGGGGGGAGAGAGGGAGGAGACGAAGGTCAACTCAAACGACAAATTTCTTTCGTTCCCACGATTGTCTGGCGGCATGTGAGTATGTACGTTCCATACCCTCACATCGGTGCTTACTGGCTAAGGCTCTTACTCTACAAAGGCTCCATGCTACTTACAATGCTAGCTTCTCACAGCTTTGAATACCTTTCAGAATTTTCCTTTTGTGGCCAAGTTCCTAGTATAATTGTTTAAAGAGGGGTTTTTAATTCCTAGTGGTTTATAAAGCAATTAACTCACCTTGCATTGCAAAGACGGTTTCATTTGTACAATCATCAATAAATGGGTTTATCAGCCAGTCAGATATTTCCATATTAATGAGATCTTGATATTTATAGCTCAAGGTCTCGTGCAGAGTTCAAACGGTCGCAATAAATCAAGAGGTCATCACCTAATATGGAGTTATCAGCCTCAATCATTTTCTAGCAAGATTTTAAAATTGCGAGCGCTCCCAACGAAAATATTATTCCTAAAAAGTGAAAGCTTGTCCAGGAATGTGCAAGTAACAGATTTTGCTTTGGTAAGATTTGCATCACAGCCTTTCAATTGCAAATTAGATATATTCAATAATCTATAAAGTTGACAATGTCACATTTGCAATTAAGAGTTCTTTACTCAAATAACCACTTCTATTCTCCTAAAAAAATTGTATGATATTGTTGAAAAGAGAATAAAATCGCTTCAAACTGATTCGTTTGGACAACCCTCTCACTCCATTATATAAAAGGAGAAGATCAAATTCTTTATCATTGTTGTTGCAGAGTTGTCGACAGATTCGGGAATTAAGGATAAGGCATTTTATTATATTTAGTGCTATGATAACACCAGGGTATTTATGAAACGGATAACTCAAGATCCTAGCATGAAAGCCTCAATACCATCCTATTAATGATGGAGCACCGTCCGTTCCACAAACAATAATATCGTTCATATCGATTTATTTTTCTTTGAAAATCTGATCAACTTGAGTATGTTTCAAGTTCCGTTGCAAAAAATAACTCTTGCACATTTTTTTTATTTTTAATAAAACTGACATCCTAAGATTAGTATTTCATTGCTAGGGAGAGTAGATTTGTCCATTTGTAAAAATATTGTTGATTTTTCATTGTTATATAAGTAAGGTCTCTTCAATGTCCACGGACATTTCATCAATTCTTCTTGGCATAGACATATTAGTAAGTGGAATCGCTTTGATAATTCCATTTGTAACGCTACTCTTATTGTAGATAATTGAGTGTGTTTGTAGAAACATTAATATGGAATAATTTTTGAAAACTGGAAATAAAAATGGATAAATGCCCAGCGACTCCATGAGTACGTTCACCGTCCCCTAAGTGAAATATAAACTTACACCGCCTCTTTTTAACACAACAATGCTCACAAAAGGGCGCTAGCGCCCACGTTGGGAATCACTGGTCTAGAACATTCTCACAGCCCTTTCTTCGGCATCGTACACTCGACAGTTTTATTCTCAAGCAATCATCATAGTTAATCGTAGTGAAAGGTCTTCCGACATCAAATCGAGAATAATCACGAAATTCAAATCTAAGATGAGCTACAAGAATATTTCAGAAGAACTAAATGTCCATAAGTCTACAGTGAAGTCATTAATAAGACATTTGGAGGATCCTTAGATCTGTTAAAAATAACCCCCAAAATACTGAAAAGTAGATAGCAATCAATTAGTAGAGGAAGGTGACCATATTAGTTTGAACAGTGTCCATCCAATATGTTATATAAAGCGGAAGTGCATGGACGTACTCCAAAGAACACACGAATATTGAAAAACATTCATTTGAAAGCCCGTTCTTTGCCGATACCTGTACCGAACCTGTGCTGTATCATTTTTAACGAACCTAACATTCAAAGGGTAGGACTTATAATAAGCTGATAACCCCTGTGTGGCCGTTCTTGGGTGCCTACGGTTATACTGCATATGATGAGTAGGCTTTACTGCCATGTTTGTTGGGAAGCCGACTAAAAGTCTCGGGCCCTACCTATGGATCTGCCGAAGGACAGGAAGAACTTTAGATCCCGATCGTTCATTCTAGAACTAGTACGACTTAGTAAAGGGGACCTTCCTGATCCAGCTTGCCTCTATGGCTAAGTTTAGAGCTGCGTCCTTTGTGAAATCCTCTTTGAAAACGAACGCTTGCTGGGTAACTTAAGTTGGGGCGTAAGTCTAGTGCAAACAAAATCATTAAAGTAAACATTGAGGTAATAAAATCTTAATGGGATAGTCTGTAGTGCTACATTGCAATACGAAATAGGATTGACAATGAAGCCTCACAGATGAGTGTCATATATATCCTATGAAGGCTTGAAATGGGCACGCACATAATCATGTGCATGCAAGTAATCTAAAAATATATAACATTTTGTCATATAAAGAATAATATATAACATTTTGTCAGGTAATCTAAAAAAATATAACATTTTGTCATAAATATTTATATAAAGGTAACATACGAACTAACGCCATTCGTTCGGGTACTTTGTTTAAAATTATTAATAATAATAGTGTTCAGAATAAAAATAATAGTGTAAAATCCCAGAAAAATTCAGTGATAGTTTAGTTTTAAAAGTATAAATAATGAAGAATACAGTGTTCATTAGTAAGAAGGATAATATTAATTTTATTAGACCAAATCAAGTGTAAAAAATCCGTAAAATTATTAATTTGAAGTTAACCACGTATTTTGTGTACAAATTGCGTGTAATCATTAATTTAAATTTAACTCTGTATTCATAGGCTCGGTCTGGTTTAGAGAGAACTAGTGTGGACCATACACACCAATTAATGTATATATAAAATAGGCTTTGTTCGCGATTGGGATCTGCAGCTCGGACATCCAGAAATTAAATAAAGAATCTCGGGATTGATAACACCTTTGCAATTTATGCTTTGCAGTTAAGTATAATAAAAATGAAATAAAAAGTAAATATAATGTTGTGGTGCGCGTGCATAAATAGAATATAAAATAAGGAGCGCCTAAGAATTGAATTTTATGCTGCAGATGAAAAATAAAAAGTGAAGGAAAGCAAATATAAAAGAAAATAATAAAGTTGTGGCGCGCGCGCGCACGCAAACAAATTTTGTTTTTTTGTTCGCATTAAAGAGCTGCAGCTCCCACCTCCGAATGCTCCAAAGACCCATCATCTTTTGTATTTCTAAGACGTCGAGTGCCTGATGATAAATTAGGTTAAAAATTAAGCCTTTAAAACTATAATTTTAGTCTGGTTCCAGAATTTATATGTGGTTAAGAGCATTTGTGCGGGGCACCCACCTGATTAAGACCAATACCCAAGTTCGATAAAACCCTAAGTACTATGAAATAATGTACATAAAAATAAAAATTTACCTCTAATTCTTAAAATGTATAATGTATTGTAAAACTCCGAAATTCAAAGGAACCCCAATTCAATGTAAAGATGTACATTTCTTAGAAGTATAGAAAAAATATCTTAGATTCCTTATAACTTGTAAGACTCCGTGTCTCGGATAGGAGCTTTTCTGTAGTGCCAGATTGCAAGGCAGAATAGGATTGACAATGAAGCCTCACAGATGAGTGTCATATAAATCCTATGAAGGCTTAAAGTGGGCACGCACATAATCATGCGCATGTAAGTAATCTAAAAATATATAATATTTTGTCATATAAATAATAATATAAAACATTTTTTCACGTAATCTAAAAATATATAACATTTTGTCATATAAATATTTATATAAAGCATTTTGTCAGATAAATAATAATATACATAATTTGATCATGTAAACAATAATATATACTGTTCTTGTAAAGGGCTATAGGCAAAACGAATTCGACAGTTTCTCACACGCTTACACACCCACACGCATATACACCTACACTCCTCTCGCGAACTCTGTCCAGACGTTTTCACCAAGGTTCTGGGAAACGTTACAGCTGTATAAACAAACGTCAAAGTAATTGCAATCATTGACACCGATCTAAAGACAGGAAAGATGCGGACCCTTTACTTACTATCAAAGAGCTGCGAAACACAAAATCTTATTCGCGAAATTTGAGATAAAGATTTCTTCTATCCCGTGCACATACAAATAAACATTCAGTCAAGTAAGTTCCGCTCAAACTGTTATTGACCAACAGTGGGCAACGCCCACCTCATATGGCTACCAACTTATATGGCACTGTCTGCTTCAAATTGCTCCAGGCCTATGATTGCGGTAGATCCGTGCCCAATTAGAACATATCTATGAGTTCTACCTTTCCATGCACCACCGCAGCACGGCTGGCAGCAAAGTGAGTGAAAACCCCGCTCCAAACAAATACCGCAACTTCTCCCCATCGCTTAACCATTCCTATGAACACGCAGCGGCTACGCTATTACATCAAGTCCTTAGACTAGGGGGAGGCAAAACTTAGAATGTGGAGTGAACTGCTTCCTGGGAAATTTTAAATGGACCCATCAAAAGAAGGGAGCCATTGCTCAAAACTGCACGTGGGTCAACGGTTGGATGTATATCTCCCGCAGGCAATAATCCAGGGAAGTCTGTATCTGGAGGACCTATGACCATTTCCATGAAAATTCTTTCCTCAAGAGGAGTCCAAGCATCTTCGTCAAGATAGATCCAGAGGGTAAAATCCTTCAGTGGAAATCTGGGCTAAGTGGAAGGAGCTGCAGAGGCTTGACTCCTCCTCATGCCCCTTTAACTGTCTAGACTCTAGATGATCTCATGTTGGGCGCGTCCGCATTGACCATCGTTCGGAGGTGTTTCTCAACCCCCCCCCCTACTCCCGAAAATGGAGGGGCCAGGAGGGTAGAAGGTAAATTTATACCTGAAGTGATGTCTGCGTTTTTGTTTTGTTTTTTCTTGTTCTCTCAATAGCTCTTTTCAGGCTGTTGAGGCAGGCCAGCCAGCTTCAACGAGGTGGGCCACCATTGCGTCATAATAGTTTCCCAGGACCTTTTTCCAAGTCGAGGGTTTTGAACCGTATGAATCCAAATAGGAATCAATCGAATAATTTATGTGGATATCAACCAATGTGAATGTTTGCTGTGATGGCCCCGCACTTCTCTCACATTCTAATCCTTAAGCCGTTAAAGCTCCTTTAACATAAATCCTTACAATGAGGAGGTCCGTCTAGATTGTTGATCTGGTACCTAGAGGAACTAAACCTCCTCATTTTCTCACGTTCCCATCAGTCTCAAACTAGATCGAGACTACATGGGCTTGAAACTTTGTAGAAATTTATATTTGTATTCTTTTCACCTTACTTTACAAGCGTATTCTAACCTATTTTCTTGGCTGGTGGCTGATTTTGCCGGCTAGTTGCCGAAGTTCTTTTGTCGATTCATCCTTGATGGGAGGCTGGAATCGGGTATGGTGGTTCAACCCTCCCTATTCTCTTATTAGTGTGGGTTTTTTAACGTGCCTAAATTCTCGCCACACCTTCCTTTCTCCTCGTCCTTATCTATCATTTTGCGCACCCGGAAGATGCCATATGTAGCATCCGCAACCTTGCTGTGGTTGATATAGAGGAGTGAGTCATCCTTAGCCCCAATGCTTGCAAGACGATCTGCGGCTATATATTTTAACACATTCTCTAGATGCACCGCTTTATTTACAGATCGCTCCTTACAAACTTTCTGAGATATACGGGCATGTTGGTACAGCAATTAAAATCTAGGAAAGAAAGAGAGGTCACAACCTTGCGGATTTTGTCTAAGAGTTGCAGATCAGTGACCTTAATATGGAAGAATTCAAACCTCACAGTCATAATACCGCTTCTTTTCTTTTCTCAGTGCAATGGTGATGCACAAGCGGACATTCGATAGGAGGTGATCGACAATCTACATGATAGCGATCATTTTCCTATTCAAATATCCTGTGCCAGACGGCTGCCGCTGAAAAAGTTAGCTCTTTACTCCTTGGATCCAGCTCAGGGTGGTCAGCATTGGAGGAAGAAGGCAAATGTAGCTCAGTTGAGAGTTTCATTCCAGATTCCTTGTGAATGACTAACGTGCTAGCCTTCCGCAATCCCGGGTGAGACCACTCCACTACCGCTAGTTTCCGTCCAATTTCTCTAATTTCTTGCGTGTAAAAAATGATGGAAACATTGGTAAATATAGGTTAGCTTATTTCTTGGATGGCAGACGGCACTTATCTTCTGCACAGTGCGGCTCTGTAAATCGTACACTACGTCGATTGCTTTACACTGAATTGAGAGTATCTGCGAGAATTCCAGCCTTTTCGAACACGTAGGGAAAAATAGGGTTTTGTTTTGTTTTTTTTAAATAGCTCACCTGGCGACTGCCTACTTGGGCATTAATCGCCGTATTCAACATTGCTTAAAATTAGGAATCTTTAAAAGAGGATGCTAAAAAAAACAAATAAGAAAACCATCAATAAAAATAAAACAAAAAAAAGGTAATAAGCAGAAAGCAAGCTACGACGTCAGGGGGAGGTCTGCCTCCACCCAGCCTAGGAGCGTGCGACCTACAAATAAAACAACAACAAAAACAAAAAAACCTGGTTAAATAAAGGGGAGAAGGCCAGCCCACCCTCAAAAGTCTATAACTCCACCAGTTAATGTGCACGAAATCGTTCCGAGTACAAGGGACAGGTGGTAGCGACCCCGCCCATCCCGGTGCCGGGACAGGTAACGTGCGCGGAGATAGCCAAGGATGAGACATTCAATAAGAATGTGCCGAATAGTATGGAGGACAATGCAGTCCTCATAGTAGGGCGCTGGCGAGAATTCCATCAAATGGTGGTGCGTCCCGCGAGCGTGTCCAATTCAGAGACGA
Source organism: Ceratothoa steindachneri (assembly GCA_963969495.1). Taxonomy (NCBI): domain Eukaryota; kingdom Metazoa; phylum Arthropoda; class Malacostraca; order Isopoda; family Cymothoidae; genus Ceratothoa; species Ceratothoa steindachneri. The sequence continues at coordinate 79,261,551 of OZ018332.1, forward strand.
CAGAAAGCAACTTGAAGCATTTGCGGCATTGGCAGGTAGGTCCATGGGAGCAGTCGCGGCACAATAGCACGCAACTTTAAGTTCCCTTCAACCGTCTCTCATCTTCTTTGCCAAGCAGCCCGAAGAGCTGCTCGTATTCCTTTCATGTAGTGGGTGAGCGAAACGCTGGTCCGGTCGCAGTCCACGCGGACTCTTTGGTTCCCCCATCGGCGCGCTCATTCCTTGCAATTCCTACATGTCCAGGAACCCAACAGAAGATATTCTCGACATCCGCCCGGCTTGCCAAAACCGTGGTGGCACGGATATCGCAAAACAGAGGATGTGGAGATTCCAATGCCCCGATAGCACTCAGGGTGCTTTGTGAGTCGCTATAGATCACAATCCGGTCACCGAACCAGGCACGTCGCGTAATCTCCCGTACCGAGTGGTGTATTGCCACCAGCTCGGCCGTAAAGACAGACGCAGCGCCTGGCATAGCCCGGCTGACTTCAAACAGAGGGGATACGGCGTGGAAGCCGACCCCCTCTTCGGACTTCGAGACATCCATATACAGTGGCACGGTTCCAGCATGACCTGAAGTGTGCTACAAAAAGGTCGAACGCAATACTCCCGGTGCCGTACAAGCTTTGGGAGCAGAGGCGTGGCGACAAATAGCCAAATGTGGTACCCTCCAGGGTGGCGTCCTGAGCAGAACCAGTAGCGCCACCCGCCCGAGAAATATACAGAGCTCTCGAAGGAGTTTCCTGGCTCTAAATCCTGACTGGCGTCTCTCGGTGGCATAGGCACTGTTGAATTCAGCTGCAGATGCAGTGAAAGCTGTTGGTGACTGAGGGAGGCGCCGGGCTCGTGCGTACAGACGAATAATGCTCTGCACATGGCGTAAAGTGAGTGGCATATCCCCAGCATCGACTAGTAGGCTCTAAAGGAGGAAGTGCGGAAGGAACCGGTCGCCAGGCGAAGGCCGGTGTGGTGGTTTTAGTCCACCTTCTGCAATACAGGCTCGTATGCATAAAACACGCATCCGTAGTAGAGCTTCGAATGAACAAAGAATCGAAAAAAATAAGGCAGTAGCCCTATCAGCGCCCCAAGCGCTGAACGTCACGGAACGGAGAATATCCATGGCGGGGGTACAAGAGACCCTAAGGCTGCGAATATGAGCCTACCAAGTGAGGCGTCGGTGCGATTCAACCACTTCCAGGCGTACCCCATTAAGAATCAACTCTGGGTCATGGTAGAGCCGTGGATGGCGGCAGAAGTGCACGACCTTAATCTTGGCCAGGGAAACCCGATTTTTTTTTTTAAGGGACTATCTGGCGACTGCCCACTTAGGCATAAGTTGCCGTAAACAAACAGCCTAGTTCTAGGCTAATTAAAAAATTTGAACGGGAAACAACAATAAAAAGAAATAACAATTAGGAAGCAATAACAATAACAAAAACAACAACTAAACTTAGTTAAATGAAAGGAAGAAGGCCGGCCTCCCCCAAAAAGTCAACAAGTCCACCAGTCAATGTGCACGCACTCGTCCCGAGTACAAAGCACACGCGGTAGCGACCCCGCCCATCCCGGTACCAGGACAGGAAACGTGCGCCAAGATCACCCAGACTGATACATTCCACAAGAATGTGCCGAACAGTCTGGGAGACGAAGCAGTCGTCGCAATAGGGCGCAGGCGAGCGCTCCATCAGATAGCAATGCGTCACACAAGTGTGTCCGATTCGGAGACGCCAGAAAGCAACCTGAAGCCGTCGCGGCATTGGGGGATAGGTCCATGGAAACAGTCGCGGCGCAATGGCACGCAATTTTAAGTTCCCCTCGACCGTCTTCCATCTTCTTTGCCAAGCAGTCCGAAGAGCTGCCCGTATTCCTGCCATGTAGTCGGTGTGAGGAAGAGCGAAACGCTGGTCCGGTCGCAAAGTCCTCGCGGACTCTTTGGTGCCCTCATCGGCGCGCTCATTTCTCGCAATTCCTACATGTCCAGGAACCCAGCAGAAGATAATCTCGCCAACCACTAGGCTCGCCAAAACCATGGCGTCACGGATATCGCAAACCAGGGGATGCGGAGATTCCAATGCCCCGAAAGCACTCAGGGCGCTTTGTCAGTCGCTATAGATCACAATCCAATCTCCGAATCGGGCACGTCGCGTAATCTCCCGTGCCGAGTGGTGTATTGCCACCAGCTCAGCCGTAAAGACAGACGCAGCGCCTGGCAGAGCCCCGCTGACTTCGAACAGAGGGGATACGGCGTGGAAGCCGACCCCCTCTTGAGACTTGGAGCCATCCGTATACACTGGCATGGTTCAGCGTGACACAAGGTGTGCTCCAAAAAGGTCGAACGCAATACTCCCGGCGCAGTACAAGCTTTGGGAGCAGAGGCGTGGCGACAAATAGCCAAATGTGGTACCCTCCAGGGTGGCACCCTGGGAAAAACCAGAGGCGCCACCGGCCCGAGAGCTATACCTAGCTGTTGAAAGAGTTTCCTAGCCCTAAACCCAAAGGGCTTAGGGTATGACTGGCATCGCTCGGCGGCATAGACACCGCCGAGATCAGCTGCAGATGCAGTGAGAGTTGTTGGCGATTGAGGGAGGCGCCGGGCTCGCGCGTACAGGCGAGTAATGCACTGCACGCGGCGTAGAACGAGTGGCATCTCCCCAGCATCGACCAACAGGCTCTCAATGGGATAAGTACGGAAGGCACTGGTCGCCAGGCGAAGGCCGGTGTGGTGGATCGAATCTGCAATAAACGCTTGGTTGCGGATGCATAAAACTCGCATCCGTAGTCGAGCTTCGAACGAACAAAGGATCGATAAAAAAGTAAGGCAGTAGTCCTATCAGCGCCCCAAGCGCTGAACGTCACGGAACGGAGAATATCCATGGTGCGGGTACAAGAGCCCCTAAAGCTACGAATATTAGCCTCCCATTTGAAGCGTCGGTCGAATACAAGACCAAGGAATTGTGCGATTCCACCATATCCAGGTGCACCCCATTGAAAAACAAATCTGGGTCGGGATGGAGCCGTGGATGGTGGCAGAAGTGCACCACCAAAGAAAACCGAAACCTGTGCGCTTCGGCATAGCGAGAGACGCGGATTAATGCCTTTTGGAGTCGACGCTTAAGAGTTGGCATCTGGGCCGCACCAAAAGAGATCGAAAGGTCGTCTACGTAGAGCGTAGAGAGAACATCTTCCGGCAGCACCGAGGTGATGCCGTTGATGCTCAGGGCAAAGAGTGTGACACTGAGGACATTTCCCTGCGGGACACCCTCTTTCTGCTCCTTTGGGCCTGAGAAAGCTCATTCCCCCCGTACGCGGAATCGACGATCTCGCAAAAATTCAGATATAAAGACTGGGAGGCGTCCCCTCGCCTCCATCGTGTGGAGAGTCTTCATGATACCGTATCGCCATGCTGTATCATAGGCCTTCTCCAGATCGAAAAACACCGTGGCGTAGTGCTGTCTACAAAGGAAAGCCTCACAGACGGCATTTTCCAGTTGGAGCAGAGCATCCGACGTGGAGTGGAACTTGCGGAAGCCGCACTGTGCAGAAGACAGATGGCTTCCGCTGTCCAGAAAAGAAGGTTAATCTAACATTTCCCAATTTCTCCATCAACTTGCACACGCAAGAGGTTAGAGAGATTGGGCGGAAACCGGTCGGAGTAGAGTAATCTCTCCCCGGTTTGCGAAAGGCGAGCACAGTAGCGATTCGCCAGGAATCCGTGAGGAGACCCTCCACCCAGATCCTGTTGAACAAATCTAACAGAAATGACATGCCTCGCTCATCCAGGTGTCGAAGCATGACGAACGGGACATCGTCCGGACCATTGGCGGTGTCCGCGCACGAAGCAAGAGCGGAACGCAACTCACTCAGAGTAAACCAACCTGTCGTTGAAGAGTTCTCCGCCTCTGGAGGTAAAGTCCAGCCGGCGGCTTTCCGCGACATCATAACGTACAGTGAATGCTGGAAGGGCAGCATCCTGGCTAGAGAATGCGGAGAAAACGGTCGCGAAGGATTCTGCCACGGATGCGGGGTCCGAGATTGCGTCCCCATTCTCCTGGAGAACGGGAGGGGGGTTCTGCGAGAACTTGCCCCGAATCATTTTGACTCGCTTCTACACTTCTGCTAGAGGTGTCTTCCCGTTAAGTGAAGACTCGTGTGCCCACCAAGAAGAGCGGCAGGTGTGCTTCGAAATATACCGGAACTTAGCCCTAGCCCGAGGAAATTCACCGACAGTGAAATCGGCGCTTATAGCGCATGTAGACATAACGCTTCTGTTTGAGGGTAGTCTCACACTCGGCCGACAACCACGAGAGTGATCGACGTGCAAAACGGCCAGACGTTCTGGGAATAGCAGTCAGGCCTGCGACGACGAGGTTGCCGGAGAAGAACTCAACGGCCTCATCTAACGACCTAAACTCCTCGACTATGATAGAGAATTCCGTCATTTCCTGAAATGCAGGCCACCGCGCCCGCGCTAAGCACCACCGAGGTGGGCTCTCAGGTGGCAGCCACACAGAAAATGATATTTGAATGGGAAAGTGATCACTACAATGGAGGTCATAGACCACCGTCCAATCAAAATCAGGCTGTGCATCCGGAGAGCACAGAGATAGATCAAGGCAAGAAAATGAAGCCGTTCTCGGTCAGTGATGCGTAAACTCATCCACATTTATGACACCTATCTCAAGCTCTTCAATCAGATCGGAAAGGACTTGTCCCCTGGGATTTATTGAGTAGTCTCCCAAGAGAGGATTTCTGCCGTTCAGATCTCCAAGCAAGAGAAAGGGCCTCGGCAACCGTGCCAGCTGACGGTGGAATGTACGCAGAAATAACAGTATACCTCCTATCCAGGTGAAGATGAACAACCACTGCCTGAAAGGAGGATGGATGGATGGATTATTTACAAGTCTATTGGTGCTCAGTGCGAGGTGATTGCACCGTAATTTGTTTTGTAGTAAGAAGTTTTAAAGATGAGTTATAAAAGTTGTGTCTGATATCATGAGGTGGTGATTATGCAGTGATGATTGAAGTACTAGATGGATAAATGGTATGATAATGTGTTAAAATAATTAAAATTCATTAAAATTTAGATCGTGCTGCTGGAGACCTATCTATAGCTTCTTTAATAGTCCTGTCTCCTCGAGGTAGTGGATGATTTCGCTGCCAGGGCGGATATTTTCAGCTGTTAGTGCAAATCTTAGGATATCGAGGGTACCTCCACCATCGATGGGTATGTATCTTCGTCGGAGTTCTCCATAGGTTGGGCATTCCGCGATGAGATGTGCAATTATGAGGGGTAGAATGCAATCTTCACAGTAGGGGGGGATAGACTTTCTCCATTAGGTATCCATGTGTGAGTAGTGAATGTCCGATGCGGAGTCTGCATACGGATACCTCTTGCCGGCGGGTAAGTTCTCGGGGCTCTCATGGCGATAACTTTTGGAAAATGTGTCGCATCTTATTTTTTCCGTATAAATCTGCCCATCTGGACATCCAGTTTTCCCGAATGGCAGTCTTTATTAAAATGATGTAGTCCTCATATGGTATTGGGATATCATTGGGCCTGATTAAACGAAGGGCGGCGTTTTTTGCCGCTGTATCAGCTTGCTCATTTCCAGCTACCCCTACGTGTGCTGGCACCCAGCAAAAGGAAATTTTCTTTCTTTCGCATGCTGCTCTATATACGTAGTTTCTTATTTCTAACAGAATTGGATGGATGTCTGTCATTCGTTCTAATGTTTGTAGGCTGCTGAAGGAGTCGGTGAAGATTGTGAATTCATCTGATGTTGGGTTATTGTATGCCCAATGTACTACATGTTTTAAGGCATAGCACTCGACAGTGAAGATTGATAATGTTTGGGGTAGTTTTTCAGAGAACGTGTAGTTATTTGATATCACCGAAAATCCTGTTCCGTCTATGAATTTTGATCCGTCGGTGTATATATGTATACCTATATGTGTTGCAGCGTGGGTAAGGAATTGAATCTTCTCTCCCAGGGGAGTAGTTGTTGATTGTTTTATTATGTTGCCATGGCATATCTTTAAAGTCGATTTCCAAAATGGAATATTTGGGAAAGCAAGTGGATGGATGGGGTTCATCGTTACATCGATTTCCTCCATCCATAGTCGCACTCTACTTCCAAATGGTCGTGGGAGAGTTAGGCGTGTTGTAAAAATATTATCCATTTGGTCATTCATGACGGCGGTCGAAGTCAGCGATGTTGGGAGTCGCTGGATGCGGGTAAAGAAGCGTAGAGAGAGTTTCATCCTACGGAGGTCTAGTGGCGTCTCCCCGGTATCGCATTGTAGGCTCGGTATGGGTGATTATCGGAAGGCTCCGGTAGTCATGCAGAGACATTCATTAGCCACTGTGTTGATGAGTGCGAGGCGTTTCTTAGAATTAGAGGAGTAGATATCACATCCGTAGTCCAGTTTGGGTCGCACTAAGGAGCGGTAGAGAGTGAGGAGTGTTTCGCGATCAGATCCCCAGTCGTGGCGTGACACTGTACGTAGGACGTTCATTTCTTTCTTACAAGAGTTTTTAATGTTTCTTATATGTGGTTCCCATGTCAACCTTATATCAAATGTTAGTCCTAGGAATTTATAGCTCTCAACCACTGCAATCCTCTTTTGGTATAGGTATAGGTCAGGTTTCCTAATACACCTTCTTGGATGAGAATTGGTAGCCGTGGGTAGTAGACCATCTCGTGATGTTGTTGATGGCGATCTGAAGGGGACGTTCTATTGTTGCCATTTCGGAACCTGCTAGGGAGATAGAGAAGTCATCTACATAAAGGTTGGCTTTAATGTTTTGATGGAGGTTTTGTGAGATATCATTGATTCCTATAGCAAACAGGGGTACGCTTAAGACTCTGCCTTGTGGAACGCCTTCTTCTTGTATAAATGATTTGGACTTCGTGCTACCTAATCTTACAGAGAAGGTGCGGTTGCCATATCCACTAAACCTGCGAATGTCCATTGGCGCAGACAACGGGCCGGTTTTAAACGACGCAGTCGGCGTGTAGGCGCCGGCGCGGAGCCACTAACAGAGGGGGCCATGGACTTCACCTCCAGGTAACCTCAGGGTAAGCCTGGTGGACCATGCAGGATATACCTGGTGGGCCTTAACCCTTTTCCCGTCCACCCCAGCCACGTCCCGGTCCCGCGAACCGAACGCCAACTGTGAAGTTTTACTCCTTCTTGGCGGTCAATAAAAAGAGGGGGGGGGAATGGGATGGTTTGGTAGCCACCAATATTCCGCAGGTATTGATGGGGGGGATCAAGCCAGGACAGACTCCCAAGAATCAGACCTCTTGCCGACCGAAACTAGCACAGTCTCGAACGTGAGTAGAGAAGTCCAATCCCATCGAAACAAAGACTTTAAAGAGAGGGAGTAGTAGAGTTGGGAAAGAAATTGCAAGATAAGGCTAAAGGGTTGTTAGCGGAAAGGGAAGAAGAGGATAGGCATAGGCTGGGGACGGACGGGCCGCTGAGGCTCGTCAGCACGGCGGCCAGGAAGGCAAATCGTCGCGCCCCCTACGGGGGCCTTAAAGGAGTATCTAAAGTGAAAAGAGTACCGAAGAGATCATGCCGGGTGTAAATCGCGCATCCGCCAGCCCAACCTCCATCTCGTGGGGGTGGAGTCGCAAAACCTTTATACCCCGGGAGGGCGGGCAGGGGGCACGCGCCTAGCATGGTCTCCTGCAGAAAAATAACTAACGGGGAACGGGAAAAGACAAGCCTCCGCAGCATCCCCCAGTTGGCCCGGAGTCCGCGGCATTCCATTAAAGGAATATGCCCTCCAAGCCTAGCTCGAAGGAGACGCGGAGGCCCTCTTCGAAAAGAAGACCCTCAGGGAAATGGCTGTACGATTCTCGGAGGCCGACCCCTGGGCGCTATTGGCCGGACAATGTGCTAAAGGAGCTGTTGCCTTTGAGGACTTATTGGGGGAGGTTGGGCTCCTGTGCAAGTCATTTCCTCCCTCCGCCTCAAGGCCTTAGGCGGGCGATGCGGCTTCAGAGGAAGGGGGCCCTCTTTTCGAGGAACCACCGTCTCCGAGCCACCCAGCCCACCACTAGGCGTAGGCGAAGGAGCCAAAGCTCCTTTGTTGCTGTTCTCCTTTCGGGGGGTAACTTTAGGAACTCCGAAAAATGGCCTTGCGACCAACTTCAGGGGTGTTGCTTCCTGTGAGTCTAACGACTCGGTGGAGGCGCGTGGCCGTTTCAAACGGTCACGCTGGGGGAAGGGGCGGGAGGAGCCCTGGTTTTAGCCGGGGCTGGGTGTGAACCCTTTGTGCCGCCAGCTTTACCAAGGGAGCGCCCTGGTTAAGTAGAACCCTCAGAAGAGCTCCGAATGGGCGCGGAAATAACCGTGCTCGTTGGCTTGGATGAGCGAGGAGCAGAGAGTGTCTTTCTTAGCATTGAGGCGTGAGACGTCCCATGCAGAGCCGGGCGCGCCAGAACCAAGTCCTTAGCCTCGCGGAATGAGAGACGATCCTGGGCCCGAACGACCAGGATTTCTTTCTCAAGGAGATATGCACCACATTGCTTCGAAGAAGCGGAGTGCGGCTCTCCGCAATTGACACACTTGGCCACACACGATTTAGACGTATCGTGTGCGGCCTTGGATCAATTTGCACAGACTTCGGGTGACCCCGACTTTGCACGTCTACATGGGAGATTCGTATGGCCGAAGCGGTGACAGTACTAGCACCTCCGTGACAGTGGCACGAATGCCTTCATGCGGTAGCGATACCAACCGGCACGCAACAACTCAGGGAACTTGGCACAGTCAAACGTGACGAAGAGTGTAGGGGTGAGTCTCGAGGACCCGCCCTGTTTTTTCATCACACGTTCGACCTTGACCGCCCCGTGGTCGGCCAGATCTAAGGTGATGTCCTCTATGGAGTAGTTAACGAGTTCCCTCGCATAAACTACTCCTTTCACGGAGTTCATGGTAGAGTGCGGCGTCACACTCACAAGCGTGCCATCAAGTGTCCAAAGAGCACTAATCATGGCCACCTCAGAGTGATTCGATGCATTCGCCAAAAGGCTGCCGTCCGAGAAACGGATCACCTTTGGCTCTCTACCAATTACACTAGCTAAAGCTCTCTTCTGATGTATCATGTTGCCGTAGAGAAAAAGTTAGGATTCTCGCAGTGCTAAACTCTGCTTATCCTGGAGGGCCGGTTCTAGCAGGTTGTGAACTATCTCTCGCTATGCAAAAATGCCAGGGTTCCGGTTTTCTTTGACGCCAAAAAGGTGGTGTAATTCTGACTACAGATGAGTTTTATTCTTTAATATCCCCAACGTCTATTGTGTGTGGTGAATTTTCCATACCAAACAATTCTAGTTTCGGCAACTGGCGCTTTCCGTAAACATTATTTTTGTAGACACTAGAGATATTCCACTCGCTTTCCGTCATGCATAGTACACGATGTGTTTATATTCTCGTATCCAGTGTCAATGGCTCTGAATTTGTCTGGGGACTATTTCGACGGCGCCTATGTAAAAGAGAGACGTCAACCATGCCCTAAAATTTTGGAGTTTAAAGATTTGGAAATTCATTCGAGGTTAGGTGTAACTATCTGGAAGGTATGGCCCATGACTCTGCAAAGAAGGCCGCTCTGGAGGATACCATTTGTGATAGATTGTTGCGATTCTTCTGCTCTTAAAGGTTACAGTATTAAGTGTGTTCCATCCGTATTTCTTAGAGCATACATTGTGTCACCTTGGAGCGGTGCTGTTGTAAAGAGATGGCTTCTTGTTTAGATGCGGTGTTGGCCTCCATCAAGTTTTGGGAAAAACTATTCCGAAGCCTGCTTCCAATCCATATGGGAGCCTACAAAATGCAGTGTCCCCCCCCCCAAAAAAAAAACAGAACTGGCTCTTTAAGGAGGGGGCGATGCTTCGAATACAGGGAGATACTTAGTGATTTCGACAAAGGAGCAGAATGAGGCCGATCCGTTTAGTCTCGGAGCCTTCTTAGGGAAGGTGGGGAAGGAGGGAAAGTTTCATTTGCGATACTGAAGGAATTAGATTGTCTGAACAACACTGATAGCATCAGCTCAAGGAACTAGCTGCATATCATTTTGCCCAGACTCTTCTTCTGTGCCTATCAAACAAGGTCTCAACGATATCGTCATTTTCTGACTCCGAATCTGACACACTAGTAAAACACAACACAATCTTATAGAGCGCTCCATATACATGTCGCTAGACTGTTTGTTCTTCCAGACTATACGCCACTTTTTGGTTGAATGCCCTAGTTTGGGGCAGCTTCTCCTAACCCAATAGCGTGACCTCTTGAGTATTGTAATGGATAAGGGCTCCTGCACACCGGAGTGTGATGTGATTGAGGTTTTGGTCTGGTTGCCCAGTCCGGCCATATACCTTGATCCCCTAATAATCACTTTCGTTTCCAGCAAGCGCTAGATCTCCAGGAAACCAGCAGAAGATAATCTAGCTGTGGCATTGTAGCAGATCACGTTAAACTTTCCAATATGTATCTCTGTATTATATTAATACCGAGCCTACGAAGAATGTCGTTTCCGTGACCAATGGTAATAGTTCTGCAAGTTCTATCACTCTGGACACTCCACTAGTAGAGTTGGCGGCACAAATTTTTACACCTAGCCTCAGCTAAAACCACGTCTCCTACACCCCGCGCGACCGTTTCTCGTAAGGAAAAACGCTTCCGCCAGATTGTTAGAATCATAGGAGGCAAACACCCCCGAAGGTGGTAAAAAGGCCGTCTTCGGGGCCTCAAAAATTAAATCTATCCTCCGAAAGCCGAAAGGAGACTACAACAAGCAACAACCCGACCAAGGATGGACTAAGCGACTCGGAGACACGGGACTCCCGTCTCCGAAACCGAACCGCAGCACTGCCCTCCCAAAGTTTCGAGGCGGAGGTAAAGTTTAAGGTAAGGAACTAGTGGGTTGCTGCCCAATCCAAGTAGATTATATATGACAGCTAAGATAAAACGAGGCAAATTATCTATAAAATGTAGAGGAGACCACTTTGATAAAAATTTCAAAAACGAAGGGTTAAAAGATTCCTCTGCCAATATGAATCGAAGACGGGTGTGTAGAGAGATAGTTAAAATGATCGGGGAAACAGGATAATCGGAGAATGGCAAAATGGGTGAAATCTAATAAAAGGTGGGCAACTGATTGGTCCCCACCGAAAAAACGACACAAGGGCTGATTTGAACATTACCCGAAACAAGATGGCCGTGAGTAAGTCTTGTGTGGCAAATGCGAATCGGCAAAGGACTACCACCAACGACCGCATTCTATGACGGCTCGAGGGCCAAGAGTGAATAAAACTTTTAATTTTGTATAGTTTGGATGATGACAGTCATCCCATTCATTCTGCCACAGTTGAAAAATATATTTTCTTATTGAAGGAAAGTAGTCCCTAAAAGGCAGAGCCGTGTTCTCAGGAGACACAGAATGTGCTGAGTGGACCAGCCGATCAACCCTCTCGTTGCCCAGGACCCTCACATGCCCAGGGACCAAGAAAAGAATAATTCTATATCGGGACGCATTTTGGATCAGCCAGTTGCAAATTTCTGTGACTAAGGGATGAGGCGCATTAGAAGATCTAATTAACTGTAAAACACTCCTTGAGTCGGAAAAAAGGACAAAATCACTAAAAGGTAAAATTTGGATGAGTCTAAAGGCTAAAAGGATTGCTGAAAGCTCAGCGGTAAAAATGGATGCTGCTGGCGGCAAAGATAAAGTTAAGAATTCTCCTCCTGGGTAGATGGCTGCGGCGCCCACGCCACCGTCCGACTTAGAGCCATCCGTGTATGTTGGTACATACTGTCGGGAGAGGAGCACGCCAACTAGAGGTCAGTAAAAATGGAAGGGTAAGGACCCTTGGAGCACCCAGGTTAGAGAGATGATCTCCTATGCGAAGGTTCAAGGGGCGGGGTAAAGATGGCAACTTATCATATGCCACCGTTGATTCGGCAGCATACAAGCATCTATAAACCTCTGATACAGGGGCTTGCTGTACTCGGCAGAGGTATCGCATGCAGATTTTAAGTCTATGGTAGGACAAAGGGAGTTCTCCACTCTCGCAGTAAAGGCTGTTGACAGGAGAAGTACGGAAGGCCTCACTGGAAAGGCGAACTCCGAGGTTTCGAATGGGGTTCAGCACTTCAAGGGCTGAAGAGGAAGCCGATGAGTAAATTTGACAGCCATAATCAAATTTGGATTGGACGAGGGCTGTGTTTATACACAGCCCTCGTCCAATCCAGGGGTTTTTGGCGAAGCGCATGAGCTCGGTTTCGGTCGACCTTGTTGCACAAAGTTGGGTTCTTTCGGAATCGGGCATGGGCTAACTTATAGTTTTTGATAGCTGTTGCACACGCAGAGGTCCACCAGGGCACGGTTGAGCGACCCGTGGCAGGTCGCCTCCGTGGGATGGTCTGTGTTGCTGCATTGTAGATAGTCGATGTAAAGTATTCTACTGCCGCGTCCAATCCATTGAAGGTCCCGAAGGATGCACTTGTGAGGGACGCCTCTTTGAAACCTTCCCAATCTGCATGACCTAAGTCCCACTTAAGGGGCATGGTTGTACGAGGGCTAACTTGAAGGGCCGACAAGACAATAGGGAAGTGGTCACTCCCATGGAGATCGTCAAGAATTGACCATCGAAATTCCGTGAAGCAATCCGGGGAACAAACAGACAGGTCAACACGGGTAAAAGAGTCCGTCTGGACATGATAAGAGGTAAAAATCGCCAGTGTTTAAAACGCAAAGAAAGTCAGATAATAAAAGAGACTCTAAAACACTGTCTTTGGCATTTCGAGTGATGTCACCCCAGTATGGGTGACGGGCATTAAAATCTCCTGGTAATAAGAATTTGGAGTGCAACTGGTCTATAAATTCTAAAAGGTCGGGTCTTGACAATGATAAACAACGGGGTAGGTAAATAGAGCGAACGGTAAAAGCTTAGTAAGAAAAACCCTCCTGGCAACAGCTTAGAGGGTAATATGTAGGGGGATGGGAGAAACATGGCAGGATGAAGACACCATGATTTACACCCCCCCTCTCATGAGAGGAGCTTCTAGCAGGAGCAATAGGGTTGAAAGTGAAAAAGCCGGGTGCCGGCAGAATGGGCCGTATACCCAGTTTATTCTCCTGAAGACAAATAACAGCGGGGTGGAGAGCTGTCAAAAGAATTTCGAGTTCTTCCCACTTCGGAAGAACGCCTTGACAATTCCATTGTAAAATGGATGATATTTTTCTCTTTTGTGGCCGATATTGTATTTGAAATTCGTCCCAAAGAGCTTGGGAGACGGAAAGCAGATTTTGAGGGGCCTGCTTTTGCAGGGGAAGAGATCCTAGAGGGAACAGTAACTGGGTCTTTTTTCGAGGGCTTTAGAAACCGACCGAGGCCCTTGATTGTAATTCGTGCTCATAACCTGGCAGAAAAGGAAGATCGAGAAGGGATTCTCAGCTGGTATATCCGGATTCATGGGTCGATAGTATTTTCAGGGTCTGAGGAGTTGGTCCAACCGCAGCGATTGGTGATGTTTGAGTATCAACTGCTTCCATCGGATCATTGGTAGAAGGGTGAGTGGAACGAACAGGCGATCTGAGCGAGGTGTGTGGAGCTGGGTGTATATCTGCCATCGTTTGGATCAGGATGGGGTCTAAGTCCTGTGAAGAGTGTGGCGGACTTAAGAGCATAGAATGTTCAGCCATAGAGGAAGAGTCCTTTGGAGATTCTCTGGGTTCGGCCGAGTCAGTTCCAGAGGTTGCCCGCTTATTGGTGGTCGATGACGCAGGTGAGGAATCCTTCCTCTTACCACTGGGCTTTGGGTCTCGGGGCCGGGTGGATGAACCTTCACTGGTCGATGTTGAGGATTCTTTCAAATAGCGTCTGATGTCTTCAAGTATCTCACCCTGAGCGTCTCTCCCAGCTAGAGCTGCTGGGAGAGAGGGGGGGCTACATTGGTTATCTCTATGAGAGAGCGATGCTTCAACGTCATATCCTGAATGTTTCCGACGCTGCGAGTAGATGTAGGATGAAGTGCTTCAGGCTGATCGGAACTCGAGCGTGATGGTCGGTTTCGTCCAGCGTCACGTAAAACGTCAGAGAAGAGACGGCCGAGTGGTGAGGTTTGTGTTCGAGCACGTTGGCGGGCCTCTCTTATATCTAGACATAGAGAGTCGCGCAAAGCGAGCACCTCCTTTTCATATAAAAATATAGAGCAGAGTTTTGACGCAACGCTGTGGGTACCTCCGGAGTTGGCACAGCGAGGTGTTTTGGTGCATTCGGGGCCATGGTAGTAAGAGCTACAATTCACGCAGGAGCGGGGCGCCGACAGACACGGCCAACATGTCCAAATTGATTGCAACTGAAGCAGCGTCTGATTAGTTCGATGTAGGGACTTACCGGGACACGAATGGACCCAGTTTTAATATACTGCGGCAGTTCTTGTCGTTCGAATGTTCAAATCAGTGTGGCTGTTGGTACTCTAGTGGAGCCTAATGTTTTAGTCACCCTGTGTACGTGTGTGACACGTTGGGTACTGAGCTTGCTCTGAAAGTGGTTAAGGTCGGATGGGGGGAGAAAGTTACTGGCATTTCAGCTATCGAAGATAGATTTCGCACAAGGTTGTGTTGAGAGTGGAATGACACCTCAACTACGACATCACCACTACCTCTTGACAACATCTGGCGGGGTTCACTACAGCAGGACTCAAAAGATTCATTGGTGTCAAACACATTGACTTTTGCAAGTGGGGTGTCGGACGATGAACTCATGACAAGAAAGCGAGGATAATCTAAATATGGGTCTACTTCGTTGGAATAGGGGTTCAACGAGCGAGGGAAGGTTAAAGGGGAAGCTAAGGAACGTTTGGCACGAGAAGCCTTGAGAGAAGGGGGGGGGTTGGTTTATGGCTAGCCATTGGAAAAAGAAAAAACTTCGCATTCTCCCTCGGGACTCCCCACCGCGGAGGCCTAAAAGGGCCCGGCACTACTGCAACCCTCCAATCAGTTACGTCCGGTATGTCCTCTTGGATAATTGATACGGATCCACCATACCATCTTTAGAAACCTAAGAGGCTGCCGGAGTTCTCCTATGCACGAAGAAAAGGGGCCAACGATGAGTTTCGCCTTGGGCATTCGGGAGACAAAGGCGGTGGAGATGCCCAGCCTCTTCCACCTTCATGAAAGAACAATTCTGAATCAATCCATAACACGAGCAGAGGTGGGGTATCCATAAGTACCACTAGATAGGTGAAGGAAGAGGAGGAAGTAAATGGCAGTGGAAGAACGTAATAGGGGAGGAAAGAAAGAGGGCATGTTAAAAGTCTTGTTAGCAGCACCATGAGACCTCTAAGTGGCCCAGGATTGACCCCCCTCGCAACGAGAAGGCCAGATTCTCTCTAGGAACAACCGCTGAAGAAAAGATCCCAGAGAGGGAGGGGAAGGTAAGAAAAGAAAAGACTCATAGCTAACTCGACCTCCCCCCAATAAGTCATCGAAGGTGGCAACCCCTTTTGCGCCTTGTACGGCCAACAGCGCCCACAGTTCTGCCTACGGAAAGCGTACACCCATTCACATGAGAGTTTTCGTTTCGAAGATTGCCTCCGTATCACCAACTGGAGAGCATATTCCTTCAATGGAAATGCCGTGGACTACAAGGCAAATATAAGCTAAGGAAGCTAGTCTCCGCCTGTTCCCCGTTTGCTTTTTTTTCAGGAGACCATTCTGGGTACGTGGCTCCTGCACCACCTCCACGGCATGACGGCCGTGAAGGAGGATGCGCAATTTGCAACAAACCAGCATATCTCCGTTCTTCTGTTTGCTATAAATACATCTTTTTAGGCATTGGAAGTGCAGCTATAGCTGGATAGGAGGTATAATGTAATTTCAACGTACACTCCATTGTCAACCCACTTTAAAGTGGGTGCCTTCCACCGCATCGTACACGGCTGCCGATAAATTTGATATTCTCTTTTGTTCTCTCTAAGGAGACTACTCGAAAATCCCAGGGGGCGGATCATAGCTAACCTAATAAATGTGGATGAGTTTACGCATTTCTCAAGTGAAGTGCGCAAATAGCAGCCAAAGTTACGGTGCAATAGTTATGCCATGTTTAATATAAAAAGAGCTACTCAAAAGGAAGTCAAGTGAAAAGAGGGAAGAAAAGACCAGGAGGAAGAATACATCATGCGCCCAAGCAGCGAGAAGAGCAACACAGCGAGTACAGCCTGTTGTTGGGACACTCTAGTTACGGACGTTTTCTTAACCTACACCTACTCTGAATAGTCTGGCATATTCCTTATACATCTCCAACTTTACCATCACATTTGACAACACTGAACACCCTGGACTCTTACTCTCTGACTTGTCTGTTCGGGTAGAAGAGACTCTTTAGCCATGGTAGGCAGCTTTTCTAGGAGAAGGCTACTCCAAAATCAAACTACTGTTCTCAGTCTTGGATAGTACTACGGCATTTGTACCGGGGTCTTACACTTTCTTGGGTTGGGGTTCTATTGCTTTGGTGGTACACTCAAGCTTACTATTCTACTAGTTTGCTCGTCCTCTTGTTTTTTTCAAACAGTGCGTTGGACAGGTTTAGTAGAAGGGATAAGGATGCCTGGTTGTTTATCAAATGGTTGCCTTATCTTTATCTTCTTCTTTTATTTCTTCTAAAATACCATCATTACTGTCCTTCCTCGAGTGTCTGGTAAACCTGAGGATGTATTTGACCTTGCTGGGTGTCGCAGCTCTTCCCAGTTGATCAGTTTATTTCCTTACTTTTTTCCGTGTGGGTAAACATTTTTCTAATTTCATTGTATATATTGTTCCTGTTACTTGTTTTTTTAAGTTCTTAAATTTTCTTTTACATTTGTTAAACATTTTGCTGTTGCTACTTTCTGGTGACATTGAACTTAATCCTGGTCCACCAAATCGATTCCGGAAATGTCGAATATTATATAGCAAAGCCCGTGGACTATATAAGAATAAAAAGGACTTTGGCGTAGCTGCCGATAAATTTGATATTCTCTTTTGTTCTGATGTCCTTGTCTCTCATTTGCGTCATATTCCTGAATTGTTAATTCCAGGATTCAAAGAGACTGTTTTGCTCAAGCATAATGCCATCCCGAGAGCACGTGGAATGACTTTGTATTTTAAAGAGGGTTTCAATACGTCTCATAGGCCGTTATTTGAATGTAGATGTCATGAAACATAGGTGGTTAAAGCCTATGATACACTTTTAAATCTTTATGTATTTGCCAGCTATACGAACCCGGATCTGGATGAATCTATTTATGAGTTTGTTAACTAAAATGGCATCAGTTCAACAGGCTGACTCTAAGTTTTGCTTTATTTTCGTTGGTGATTCTCATCATAGTGTGTGGCTGAACTCAGTTACTGCTACAGATGACCATGGTGTAACTGCTTTAATTTTTTAAATATTTCTGGCTGTGAGCATCTGATTAATGAACCCACACATCAATCTGGCAAACAACTTGATCTTGTGTTTACTGATGTTACAGGTATTGTTACCTGCGGAGTGAATTCTCCAGTAGGCCCATCTGATCATAGTTCGATTAAGATTAATGTTGATATGGATCAGGTTGTTCCAGATGTTCGCTTCTCTAGGAATGTTTACTTTCTCGTCCCGATTGGAATGGTTTTCTTCATGACCTTATGGCACTTAGTTGGAGTGATATTTATAGAAGCCCGAATATTATCGAATGCTCAAATGACCATCTTAGCTCACTTATAGAGAGAGTCCACAAGTCTGTGTACACGAACCCATCCCGAGTACAAGGGATAAGCAGTAGCGACTCCACTCGTCCCGGCACTGGGACAGATTACGTGCCCGAAGATCACCCAGACTGGGACATTCAACAAGAAGGTGCCAAACAGGCGAGCGCTCATCAAATGGTGGTCCATCCCGCGAGTATGCCCAATTTAAAGACGACATAAAGCAACCTAAAGCCGTCGGGGCATTGGGGGTTAGGTCAATGGAAACAGTCGCGGTGCAATGGCATGCAACTTTAGGCTCCCCTCGTCCATCTCCAATCTTCTTAACCAATCAGCCTAGAAGCCTGCACTGATTCCTGCCATGTAGTCGGTGCGAGGAAGCGTCAAATGCTGGTTTAGTTCCCCAGTCCCCACATACTCTTTGGTGCCCTCATCGGCGCGCTCATTCCTCGCGATTCCCACATGTCCAGGAACACAGCAAGAGATAATCTCGACATCCAGTCGGCTCGCGGTAACTGCGGCGTCGCGGATACCGCGAACCAAGGGTTGTGGAGATTCCAATGGTCAGAGAGCACTCAAGGTGCTTTGTGAGTCACTAAAAATCACAATCTGGTCTGCGAACCGGCCTCGACGCATTATCTCCCGTAATGAGTGGGGTATTGCGTCCAGTTTAGCCGTAAAGACAAACGCAGCGCTGGGTAGAGCCCTGCTGACTTCTAAGAGAGGCAATACGGCGCGAAAAACCAACCCTTCCTGGGAATTGGAGCCATTCGTATACACTCGCATGGATCCAGCGTGGCACTAAGTGTGCTTCATAAAGAATCATCGCAATACTCCCGGCGTTGTAGAACCTTTCGAACAGAGCCGTGGCGACAAATAATCAAAGGTCGTGTCCTGGGCAGAATCAGAGGCGCCACCGGCCCGAGACCTACACCGAGCTTTAGAAATAGTTTCCTAGCCCTAAACCCAAAGGGCTTACGCTGCGGATACAGTGTGAGCCGTTGAAGACTGAGGGGGGCGTCAGACTGTTCAGTAGTGAGGTTCGGAAGGATCCAATGGTTGCGAATCGGGTTCAGCATTTTACGGGCTGATGGTGAACCCGGAGTAAATTTGGCACCCATAGTCCAATTTAGATTTAAAAATGGCAGTGTAGAGTGACCAGTGTTCGACAATCACTGCCCAACCTGTGGGAGAGTACCTTTAAAATGTCTAGAGCCCGCAGACAGTCCGTTCGAAGACGGCGTAGCTGTGATAACCAGGATAGTTTGGGATCAAGAGTTACGCCCACGAACCTAAACTCTTGGAGAAACCTGATCTCTACACCTTGTAGAGAGATAGGTGGCGAAACTAGAGCTCATCTACCCCGGTGGAAGGCAATAGTCGTCGTTTTGTTCTTGGAAAAACGGAACCCTCTAAGTTGTGCACGTTTCGAAACTGTATTGACTGCCAGCTGCAGACAAGGCGTGGCTGAGGGAAGGCAAGGCGAGGAACAGTAGAGTGCCAAGTCATCAACGAAGAGATGATATATTAATCGCAATTACGAAACAGAAGGAAGCACTCAAAACGCTGCCCTGAGGAACTCCTTCAACTTAGGGTTGCAGGGGCAGTCTTCCACATACACCGTAAAGGGTCAATATGGTAATAAACTTTAAATAAAGGATGGTAAAAGACCTCTCATTCCCAAAGGTGTACCTTCTTTAAAACGCCATATCTCTATGTAATATCGTAGTTTTTGTCAATGACGAAAAGTATCGGCAAGACTCGGTGCTTTAACGAGAAAGTTTTCCGGACCGATCCATCAAAGGGTACTAAGAGGTCAAAAGGAGACAGTAAGTGATTGTTTCAAGGAAACAATTCAGGTGCACCAGCACCATCTTATATAGCAAGTTGCTCATACAGCTGGTGAAAGCTAGCCTTGCGTCCAATTTGTCCCTACCTGGTTTGACAAAGGAGGACAATCCCAACATGCCAAGATAATTGGTGAGAACCCTTCACCCATATAAGGTTATATAAGTCAAATAAGAACACGACAGAGTATGGATGAAGGTACCGAATTATATCATAATGGATCCCGTCAAGGCTCGAATTAGACCCTCAAAGTTTAAGGTAAGGAACCAGTTGGGCAGCTGCCCAATCCAAGAAGTAAATTAGGTCTAAAAAGAGAAGACCACTATGTGATAAAAATTTTTAAAAATGACGGTTTAGAAGATTTTTCGACTAGAATGAAACGAAGGCGGGACAGAGGGGGGATAGTTAAAAGGATCGGGAAACAGGACGCCCTTGAGAGTGGCGAAATTAGGGCATTCTAGTAGGAGATGAGCAATCGATTGGTCCCCACCACAAAAAACGGCAGCAAAAGCTGATTCGAGTATCAGCCGAAACAAGATGACCATGGGTAAGTCTTGTGTGGCCGATGCAAACGCGGCAAAGACCCACCTCTAAGGACCGTAGTCTCTGAAGTCTCGAAGGCCATGCACGAACAGACTTTTGATTTTATATAATTTAAATGATGAACATCCATCCTATTCGTCCTGCCACAATTGAAAAATATATTCTCTTAAAGAGGGAAAGAAATCTTGATACGGCAATGCAGTTATCTGGGGACACAGAGTAAGATGAACGGACCAGCTCATCAGCCCTCTCGTTGCCCAGGACCCCTACATGCCAGGAGACCCAATAAAATATAACTATATCGGGACGCATTCTGGACCAACCAGTTACAAATTTCTTTGACTAAAGGATGGGAAACATTACAAGAGTGAATTGCTTGTAAAACACTCCTAGAGCCAGAGAAAATGAAATCTGTAAAATTTGGAGAGTTCAATGGTAAAAATAAAAGCTGCCAACGGCAAAGACAAAGTTAAAAACTCTCCTGAATAAATGGCTACGGCACCCACGCCAAGGTCTGATTTGGAACCAATCCTGTATATAGGTCACCATGCTCTAGAACCAGGCTCTTAAGGAAGCAAGGGTCCGCGGATGACTTGTCCAGACTCCACATGCTGGTACAAACTGTGGGAGGTAGAGCACACTAACTAGGGGTCAGCGACGAAGGAAGGGCAAGGACCCTTATATCACCCAGGTTTGAAAGATGTGTGGTGCTGGAACCACGATATAGAATCGTATTTGACTCAAAAGTACCTCATAGATGAGCATTCTGTAGTCTTATGAAATTTCATAATCCTCGAATGTAATATATCATTTTTGTAGTGCTTGTCTCGAGAATCAGCTAGCACACAGTTTATGTCTGAAACATCAGTTAACGTAAACTTTCCTTTAAAAATTGATCTTAACCATGATTGGTCAATTTTGTAATGCCTGTGTTTGAAAACCCGGCTAACGTTAGTTTGCACTTAAAAATTTCCTTAACGCTGATGGTCAATTTTGTGTCGCTTAGTTTAAGTAGAAAAAATATATATAGTGTAGCATTTTGTAAATCAAAAAGATGACTGCGCTTCACCTGAATATAGCTATTCTATGCCTATCAAGAGATTTCACGAGGTCCTACCGATTTAAACTCCATCTTTTGAGATTATAAAGAATCGAAGAAAGTCTTCCACGCATCGAGACCGCTGACGGCTGACGTTACCAGCCTCATTCGAAGAGTCGCGCGCGCACCAACGCGTGGATCTTTCGCCGAAGGCAGGAGCTCCGCCTCGAAGTCTCCTTTCTCAAACACAGCAGCACATCTCGCGTTCGAATAACTTCTCTGCCAGTAAAGGCCTTTAGAAACCACCGGTTTCTGGCGTGTCCGAACCCCGAAATAAAGCCCTATATGGGGAGCGAATAAGAGGGCCCCAGTAGGGGGTGGAGTGGTCAGGATCGGCAGGTGGGCCATGTTAGACACTTATCCCAGGTAGGGCAGAGAAGGACAACCGAGAAAAGAGAATTAGGAACACTTTTAGGATAGGAGCCTTGTAGGCTCCGAGAGACAACTCTCCTAGCGGGCCGTCATGGACGACCCCGGGGATGAGAAGAGAATCCCGCTCTGGGTTAAAGAGCGTTGTCCCAAGCCGTCGAGGGAAATGTCTTCAAAGAAATTTTCTCTACGCTGGAAGTTGCATTGTGTTGATTATTAGACCAGTCTTATGGCTACTTAGCAGTCTGCGACGGCAACTAGGACGACGATAAACTACTAAGCGAGAAATCGCGTGCAAAAAAACTCGAAGAAATTAACCTACTACTCAAGGTACCACCGCATGTCTTCGCCCAAAGATGAATAATATGTCGACGCTTAAACCCTTGGGTTGGCTCACATAGTGCGGATGAAATAAAGAAATTAAAGCAAAATAAAGTTGGGCTAAGGTAGAGGAAATATATAAATTCAAAAACAGATGGAAGAAAGTATGCATACCTATTTAAGGCAACTTTCCTCCAAACGACCGAGATGGCTACTAAGGCTTCAGAAGTAGGCCTCATAATGTTCTGCACAAAAGTCTTGGCTGCATGCATCGAAAGGGAAACTTTCGTCTATGTGCTGGATTGCTTGTTATGCCCTAGAACAACACACAACTAAGGAATGCAAGTTCCAAGGCAAAATATGTTCTGAATCGGCTGATTCTGGGCACACCTGAAAAGAGTGCACTAACAGGGGGAATAAGAAATCTTAACTACGATGGGGCTCACCGAGTACTCTCGATGTCATGTCCTATTAAGAAAAACTTAATAAACGAAAATAAGATATGCATCCAAGAAGAAAAAATAGAAAGGCAAACAAGCGACAAAAACTAACCAAAAGGAGAAAACAGTACTTCAACTGGACCCATCGATGAAACTAGACCTAGTCATGTGCATGATACACGCTCACTTCATCAATGTGTCCAAACCGGGGAGTTACGCAATCGAACTAAATAAATGCTATCACAAAATGGAATGAAACCTATGTGGTTTCCAGACACTCTCCCATCAGGAGACCTAGGCCAGACACAGACAGGAAGCAAGCCAATCCCGGCATCAAGGAAGAGATCAAGCTCGAGGGATCCCCGTCTGAACAGGCCCAGTACGTCCGAGACACCTATAAGAATGGAAACAGACCAACTGGCCTAGATAGAAAATCCATTTCAAAAAGCGAGCCAGCAAATCAGAAACCCAAGGGAAGGCAAGACAACTACACCCGCACAAAAATCCACCAACCTCAATATGAGAATATACGCCTCATCATCGGCTCCACTGCCGAGACTAGCAAAAGTAAAGGAAATAATTGAAGGCATGATCAGAGGCAGTAAAAATGAGAATACGATTGCGATCACAAGAAGATGAAATACTCACAGCACTAAAGAACGGCCTCATAGAAATATGCCCCGACTCGTGCTTCAATCTTTCCCACGACCGTTTTAAGAAAAAAAGAACTGGGAGAGTAAGGTTGGCCGACATTAGACAGACATTAGATTTATTAACAAACTAAAGATTTTCTCCCTTAATGTGAATGGATGGAAAAGCAAAAGGAATATTTACAATAACATCATTCGTGAAATAGATCCGGACGTAGTCTTGAACGTAACTGAAAATAGTATCGAGATATATAATTACAACACAATAGCGACCAGCCATACTAACGAGAGATACGACGGTGTGGCAATTGCCATACGAAAAGGGATCAGATACAGAGATCCAGAACCTAGAGTAGTCCTACCTTGCCGTCTGGGGTACCAACCCTCCCAGGCGCCCCTATCTCCCTATCCCCAATTTCTTACGCCTGTTAAGAGTAATCAACTCCACCATCTTGATGGGCGACCTTAATGCCCGCTGCGGAGAATCAGGATATACAACTGCATTCAACGGTTATGGAGCCTCCCTGAGCCTTCTCATGGATCGCGATATAGTACAGAGAGCTGGCCCAGAGTTCGCCACGTATCTAAAGAGGATATCTTCAACAACCCCAGACATTATCCTCACCAATCCAAACTTTGTCCTGAACCATTCAACCGTTCCAGGCCCCTAAGCACCGTCGGGTTACATTAGCATGGTCACAACCATCTCAACCTCCCCCAATCAGGTTACAATTCCTGCCCACAGGTGCCTCCATAAGGCCAACTGGGACACCTATAAAGGAATCTTCCAAGACTGACAAATAGGACAACTGGACGGATCTACACTTGAAGACCTAGATGGACACTTTGAGAACATAATGTCCAGGATAGATGCGGATAGAGTGGCCATTCCTTGGGGGGGTATACAAGACTCCCGGACCACGATGGGACAAGAATATCATAGGAAGGTAGAATAGATTGGAGATAAACATTCGGAAACACGGCTCATAGATATCAGGAACTTCGGAACCTTTGTTTGGGGCTAAAATACCTGATTAGCGAAAAAACAAAAATGCTCTGAGACGATATTATTGACAAAATGGATACCGAAGGCGACCCCTGAAAGTTCTGGAGCAGGATGAAGAGGCTGTATGGAACTCTCCCCACCAAGACCGGCATTACAATCTCAGTTGATGGCAGAAAGATTACAGATGACCGGACAGTAGAACGACAATTCAGAGAGCATTGGGAAAGGAAATTTAACATCACGGAAGAAGAGAACGACGACTTCGACACTGATTATGAAAGGTTTTGACAGGTTTAGAGGGTCGAGGACCAACATTAGGGCCTTATTACTACGTAAAGGGCATCCGACACGGATGGGAAGACTGTTTACTCATGAGGAGTTCGAGCTAGCACTAAAGAGCTTTAACAAAAAGTAGAGTTGTGTCGATTCCGATGCCGATTCTTATTTATACTTGCTTGCTGATGCTGATGCCGGCTAATATTTGTTTTTAGTGTATTATGCTTAATTTATTAGATACTTTATAATTAGTTCCCATAACTATATTACTCAACTGTTAGGCTGTTGGAAGCTTGGAACTTGGAAGCCAATAGACAAAGCAATGGAGTATTTTTTTAGTGTTTTTTTAACTTTTCAATAGCCATTGTTTATGGAATTTTATAACTTTTGATGGAACGTTTTAGGATACAAAATGAATATGGATCTTTACAGAATTTATTTCATTTCCTTTCATATTAGGAATAACCAATATACCTGTAGAAGTCTAAATACCTCATGTATTAGTACCTACTTAAATACACCGACGCAGCTGCGTGTCCCCCCCCCCCACCTTATTCCAAATTCGCCGTTTCGCATCGAATCCCCTTCACCCCTTTTCGCGCCTTTGAGATAACCAAATTCGCGGCCGGCCACGCAAGAAAATGTCTGCCTCAAAAGACACCTGCCAGCCGACGAAGGCACGAGTTTCTTCGCGCCGTCATAAACCTGCGGCTTGAGACGAGGAAAGCTCGGATGACGCCGGGGTGTGAATGTTTGGCAGACGAAAGATCTTTTCGCGCAACGATAAGAATTTTATGAGAATCCGGTGCTCTCTCTCGATTTTAGCTCTTGAGGGAAATAAAAGAGGAAATTTTCCCTGGAGTCGGGCAGAAGATCTTGGACCTACGTTGTATGTGCAGCTAGTCCCACAAAGGAAACAGTACGCCCGTTGCAAGGAACTATGGGGGGGGGAGGCCTCTTTCTTATAACTTTATTTTTATTTATTAATATCATTCATCTTGTTGATTTTCTGTGATTCGTATCTATGTATTATTTCTAGACTGAAGATTCCCCTTCAGACATTGACTCCACTTATCTGACTCTTAGTATTCTTGTAGGCTGAGATTCTTTCTTCTTTTAAGTTGGGTTGGCTGGATTAATTCTTGATCTTCTTTTCTTGAATGTATCTTCATATTACTTCCAATTATCTTGATGTGATGATTCCTTCTAAATCTTGATGTGGCGAGATGATTTCTTCTTTGATGCTTGATGATTTCTTGATGGGATGAGATGAGTTGAGACGAGTTTGCCCTTGACAGTCGTATTTCATTGAATCCCGTTTTCTTTGAGCGCGGTTTCCTCTTGAGTCGATTTTTTGGTCCTTCTGGATTAGTTAGTCCTTGAAGCATTCTCCGTTTTCTTCGAGTTTTCTTCGTAAAAATTTGTGGACTGAATGGGATCGATCTCGGGTCTTTGTATCCCGGGGCAAGCACTCTACCGTTACGACACGGCTTAGTCCGTTTTGACTTGGTAATTTAACGGGCTATTTATATTCTCGCTTTGGAAGGAAGTCTTTCTCTTATACATCTTCGCACCCCTACAAAACTTCGGGGAATTTTTTGTTGCCATCAGGGTACTTGTAGGTGCTAAGCTTCTCGCAGAACCCTCCCCCCTTCAGAGTCAGAGGTTACACAGGACCTCCCTCTGTGGATTACCCTAGACGCAGCTAGGTAATTATTTTTGGCTACCCACTCCAGATGCCAATAATTGGAACGGACACTTCGAGAAGAATTCCGATTTGAGTCCTAGTTTGACTCGCCTTCGCGATCCGGCCTAGGATCATTATATCAGGACACCGGTCTAGGATTAACCCCCTTCCCCCCATTCGGTAACCTAGAACGATCTGGCTAAGTGCGAACATTGTCAGAAGAAGAAGACATTCACCGTCATTTCCCAAATACTTACGATCTCAAAGGTATCGTTAAAGTGAATTATCCCCTAACCTAACTTCACCAGTTTAATCGTTAACTATAATTTCGATCCAGAGCTCATAACCTCGAGTATTACAAGTGATTAATTCAGTGCTTAATTCCGTGATATTATTCAATTCATTCTGTCGGGTGCAATTAAGACTCAAGCATCCTAGTTAGTAGATTTCAAATGTAATCCCCACGACATTATATATACTTCCCAATTCAGTGCGAAGATTAATCCTATTTATACAAATATGAGTATTAAGAGCGCATAGTCCGAGCATTGCAAAAAAAAATTTATTCCCATCGACAATCGATAATGGCGTTACTAACGTTTTGACATAGCATCGTTCGTCTCTCTCATAGGCAAGGAAATCTTTTTAATACTTACAATCAATATTTTTGGGCATTAGACCAGGTAAGAGTGCTTCAACGGATGACCATTTACCGCCCCAGACTCGAATTTTACTCTTCCGGGTGCTCTCATATCTATTATGCAATTCACCAGGCACTCTGGTCGATCTGAAGGGAACGCACAAGGCGCTGACGAAGGGGATGTTTCTTAAGGGAGAGGCGCGGTAACATTTTCAACTAATTGATAGGGGGCATACTTAAAGCGAGCGGAACTTATACCACCACTAAACATTTAGCGCTCTGCTTAACCTAACCTAACCTCTCTCTTTAAGTTAACTAGGTTAGCAATCGGCACCAAAACAAAACTTCCTTTTTCACCCCCTGACAGGTTGAATACCTTCAATTAGCCACACAAAAATTCTAACCCGAATTTATCTTGCCGTTGTGTTTATCTACCCTTGGACGATTTGGCGATAATTTGTTCTTATTCAACAAGGGTCAAAACGACTAACTAATTTTTTAATTTTTTTTTTTGGGGGGGGGAGGAGGGTCGTTTATAAACCTCTAAAACTTGACACCAATTTATTATGTAGTAGTATTATATATATTTTTGACCGATGCCGAGGTTAAAAAATGGTGCCTTGCACCTCGTATGTACTCGATTAAGGCAGTTATTACCGCTTCAAGGGATTAATATCACAAACTAAGGTAGAATCTCGAATTATGGCTACTAATATTGCCATAACTTGCGTTTAAGCGATAGATGGAAACATTAACCAAAAATAGTAGTATATTTTACAACAAACTAATCAATCAAAACATAAAAATAGTTTTAAAAAATTAACTCACTAATTAATATAAGGCTTGACTCATAAAATAATTAATTTACACTCCCTCAGTTTATCTTTATGCATCTATGTTATTCTTGATCATCTCTATATTGGCTGCAGTTGCCCCTTGAAACATTTTGTCTTCCGTAATCTGACTCTTATTATTCTTGTAGGCTGAGATTCTGTCTTCTTTAAGTTGGCTGGGTTAATTCTTGATCTTCTTTTTCTTGATGTATCTTCCTTTTTTAACGACGATGTGATGATTCCTTCAAATTCTGATGACGTGAGGACTTCTTGATGCTTCTTGACGATTTTGATGGGATGAGATGAGTCGAGCCGAGTTAGCCCTTGAAAGTCGTATTTCCTTGAATTCCATTTTATTTGAGCGCAGTTTTCTCTTGAGTCGATGTCTTGGTCCTTCTGGATTAGTTAGTCCTTGAAGCATTCTCCGTTTTCTTCATCAAAATTTGTGGACTGTATGGGATCGATCTTGGGTCTTTGTATCCCGAGGCAAGCACTCTACGGTTACGACACGGCTTAGTCGGTTTTAACTTGATAATTTAATGTGCTATTTATATTCTCGCTTTTGGAAGGAAGTTTTTCTCTTATACATCTTCACACCCCTACACAGGTCCCTTTCTAGAACGCGGAGCGAATTTGAGGATTGGGGAGAGACTAGTATTGGATTTCTTAATCGAGGATTACCAGTAGCTCTCTCTCCCAGACCTCCGAGTCTGCGGGATGAGTGGAGTTAATTGGGTGGGATTGAGGAGAGCGAACGAAGCCTCCTCT
The DNA here is from genome assembly GCA_963969495.1 of Ceratothoa steindachneri. NCBI lineage: Eukaryota > Metazoa > Arthropoda > Malacostraca > Isopoda > Cymothoidae > Ceratothoa > Ceratothoa steindachneri. The sequence continues at coordinate 79,289,771 of OZ018332.1, forward strand.
CTTAATCAATGGGTAATAATAGCATCTCCTTCCCGGATCCCCTGAAGTTGCCTGCAGCACCTTTTCTTAATTTTCTTAATCTCTAGTAGGAGAGCAGGTGCAGTTGTAACGAAGATCCGAAGATTGTTCGGCCTTTGAGGGCCACCAGTTATGGAGGGAAGGGGGGCTCTTTCTTATAACTTATTTTATATTTTATCAATATCATTCATCTTTGTTGTGATTTTCTATATTTGAGTCTATGTATTACTTCTAGACTGAAGATGCCCCTTCAGACATTGACTCCATTTATCTAACTCTTAGTATTCTTTCTTCCTTGATGAATCTTGCATTTAACGACGATGTGATGATTCCTTCTAATTCTTGATCAAAGTGACGTTTTCTTCTTAATTCTTGATGAGTTGAGATGAGTTAGTCTTGCTTCTTGATGACGTGATGATTTATTGATGAGTTGAAACGAGTTAGCCCTTGAAGTCGTTTTTCTTTCCGTTTTCCTTGACATCGGTTTCCTCTAGAGTCGATTTCTTGAGTTGTCCATAAAGCGTTTTCCGTTTTCTTCTGGGATTTTCTCCGTAAAAATTTGTTGACTGTATGGGATCGATCTTGGGTCTTTGTATCCCGAGGCAAGCACTCTACCGTTACGACACGGTTTAGTCAGTTTTGACTTGGTAATTTAATGTGTTTGTCGTAGAATGACTCCCGACGATACCATATATCACTATTCGTTGAGGGAACTTCCTTAATTATCTTTAGAGTGCGTTAATGTCTGGCGGCCGATATTATGTATCTTCGATATGCTTAAGAAGTGGAACTGAGCTCAAGGATAATAATATTGCTATCATTAATAAAATAGAGTTTTATTAATAATAACTATGAACAAACACAAGACGGAAAATATTGACATAAACAGAGAATTGAAAGGGTCGTGGGGGCTCGGCTAATCCGAGGATTTAAAGGATTTAAAAAGGTAAAACAAATATAGAGTTAAAGAGATGGGATGGTTCGATAAACCATTTAAAGCACAGGATAGAATTGACAAAAGGGTTAAGTACTCAAAGGTGACGTTTGGCTTACGTAACTTTTACACTAGTTGTGCAGTGAAAGGTGGCGCGAAGGAATTTTCGGTCCGCTGGCGAGTTCCAGCCGAAGGGGGGGAATAAAAGGATCCTGACGTGGCGTCTTGGGAAGGAGAACCGTTTCTCGACGAACGGCTTGAAGAACAATGGCTGTTCTACGTTGTTCTCTTCTGAACAAAGGGGGGGTGAGAACCGTCTCTTGTCTACGGGCTCAAGAACAATGGCTGTTCTAATGCTGTTCTCCTCTGAACAACAAGGGGGAAGGGTGAGAACCGTTTCTTGGCGAAGGCCTCAAAAGAACAATGGCTGTTCTAGTGCTGTTCTCCTCTGAACAACAAGGGGGAAGGGTGAGAACCGTTTCTTGGCGAAGGCCTCAAAAGAACAATGGCTGTTCTAGTGCTGTTCTCCTCTGAACAACAAGGGGGAAGGGTGAGAACCGTTTCTTGGCGAAGGCCTCAAAAGAACAATGGCTGTTCTAGTGCTGTTCTCCTCTGAACAACAAGGGGGAAGGGTGAGGAACGTTTCTTGGCGAAGGCCTCAAAAGAACAATGGCTGTTCTAGTGCTGTTCTCCTCTGAACAACAAGGGGGAAGGGTGAGGACCGTTTCTTGGCGAAGGCCTCAAAAGAACAATGGCTGTTCTAGTGCTGTTCTCCTCTGAACAACAAGGGGGAAGCCTTGGGGACTTGGCGTCACGGAAGGCTCGAACCTTTGGCACTCAAGGAATATTGTCCTCCTTCTGGACAAGTGATGGTGAATCTCGAGGTCGAGGTCCCTTGGCGCACAAAGGGAGAGAGGGTCTTGGTGATGTTTCGCGACGAAAATCTGGATCTCCAATCTGATCTTAGTGGTAAAGTTTCCATATAAATAGCCAGGACATCTCCTTGGCGTGGGGGACAATGGGGTGGGAGCTTCGAGGGAACGCACAGCCGAGGCGGAGAACAATGCCTTATCTGCCCATAAGCCTAACTCAATCTGGCGAGGTCGGCGTATGGGGGCGAACGGGGGGACGATAACCTCCTTGTTTAAACATTGACATCCGGTAGCTGCGATAAGGCTCCAAGCTTCGAATCGAAGATGCACGTAGGCAGCATCGTGGTTTTAAATAATATGGGATAGGAGTTGAAATTAACGCAGCTTCAACTCTTTCTATCACAGTGTTATTTATATTCTCGCCTTTGGAAGGAAGTTTTTCTCTTATACATCTTCGCACTCCTAAAGATCCAGTTTTCATCTCTTTTAGTTTCTTTATACATTTTGACACGGAGCCAATATATCATGATAAATGGACGATGTCCATGGATAAGGAACACCATAAAACGTCCCTGAGTAAGTGAACCGCTACATAGGACTTAAAATTCCAAAGACAAAATATTAATTATTGAAACCACATTTATTAGAAAAATCATATGGTTGAGTATTTTTTTTAACTTTTTAGTAATTATATCACTGCAGCTTGCTACTTTCGTTCAAACATCCCTGAAAGCATATACTATAATCTGACCAGAATTAAACAATAAAGATGTTACTTAATAAAGGTGTAGTAACTAGTAACACAAAGTATGTTGTCTGGTCCAATTCAGCCACCAAATGTATAAAAAGATAAAATTTTGACGAAGAATCGGCAAAATTTTGCCGATGCCGATTCTCACAAATTTGGCCGATTCTATCCGATGCCGAGTACTCAGCACATCTCTAACCAAAAGCCCCTGGTATCTCAGTCATTACCAAAGTGCACCTGATAAACGCCTCTATTTACATCAATGATGGCTATTAAATTTCTTTAATGCCTGTTTGAACGTTGGGTATTTTCCCGACCTGCTAAAAAGGGTACGAATGATCTTTTTTCTGAAACCAGGAAAGCCCAAAGCGGACATTAGGAGCTACAGGCCGATATTCCTATTAGAATTCCTTGGGAAACTTTTAGAGAAATTACTCAATGACAGGCTAAAAGAAGAATTGTACAAAACAAACGGGTGCTGCTTAAGTCAAAGTGGGCAAGGTCGCAGTGTGATTTTTTAAAAAATAGAAAGAAGTGAAATTAGAACATACACTGACTTGAATATCATATATTAAAAGTCACTGAAGTAAACAATAAAATAACCTATTAAATTAAATTAGGAAAACAACAAAAAAAACGGAAAACAAATCAAAATGAATTAAACAAAGTGACTAACCTTTATCGTGGTAGTTGAGAAATCAACTAACTAAAGATATAAAACTACTAACGAAATTTGTTCGGTTGGTTAGTTTAATCTATTGAAGTGTTAGTTGGTTATATAGTGAATAGTTTAATTGATGAGGAGTAATTATTTAGGTTTGGATTTATTTTAGTGATATACAGTGACTAAGATTTTCAAATCGAGAGAAGTTAAGGCTGAAGATAATATGGTAAATGAATTAGAATTAAGAGGATGATGGTGATACTCAGAATGTTGCCTGATAGAAGAGGCTTCAGGTTTAGAAATGGGAATACCACATTTGAGTTGTAAGCCAGTTTGGCCTACATAACGACTGTGGCAGGTCGTACATGTATAATTGTAAATTATACAGGATTGTAAGCCCAAAGGGATTGGCTCCTTATGGAGAAAAAAGGAATTTGGCGATACAGGGTTGGAATTTATACAAATAAATTGGCATTGAGCGAAATGATTGTTGAGGGTAGAGAGAAGGAGTTTGTTAAACTCGGATGTTAAATGCTCGAGATAGGGTAGTCTAATGGAAACCTTCTGTTTATACACAGTAGTAAGAAAGGGTCGAGGATAATATATTTTGTAGAGAAATTTGGATACTAACTGGTCGAAGATGAAATCGGGGTAATAATTAAATTTGAAGAAATCCTTTAAATAAGCCAGTTCTTCATGAAAGGATATCTAGTTAGAGCTACTAAAAAAATGTGTACCTAATCTAATGGTGGTAGGTTTTCTGTAAATGGATGTATTGTAAGACGAACCTGTTCGGACAACGTTGACATCCAAGAACGAGATTTTGTTTTCCTTTTCTGTTGCCATAGAAAACCTTATGTTAGGATGTTGTTGGTTAATATAATTGAGAAATAAGGGTGCATGATCACTGTGCTTAAAAATTAGAAAACAGTCATCTATAAATCTTTTGAAGACAATAGGCCTGAATTCTAGAGAACAATTGTCCAGCCACCGAGTTTCGTGTAGACACAAAAAGCTATTGGCCAAGGAGGGACCCAGTGGGAAACCCATAGCCATGCCTTCGTGTTGTAAATATCTTTAGGATTAGATTTCAGGCTTCCTGTTTTCAAATTGAACTTCTATCAATATTTCCTTGCCTTTGAAAGACTTTGCCACCAGCTCAATACTCTTCCATCATTTAAATCAAGTCCCAATTTGATTAATGAGATCAAAGGCTTGGCTAATAAGTTCTACTACAAGTGGGACAGTTTCAAAGTTTCCAATCCGGTTTTCAGTTTTAAACTTTTCATTGTCCTCTCCACTTTACGCAAAGATCAATCTATCATAGTTTGTAAACCTGATAAAGGCAAAGGGGAAGTAATCTTAAATCGTACTGACTATATGCGCAAAATGTCTACCATTCTATCAGATTAGTCTAAATTTTCCAAAGTAAATACAGATCCCCTTAATTATATTCTGAAAATTGAAGATAGAATTAATAATTCTCTACGTTCTCTTACTAAACGAAATATTTTAATTAATGTTTATCATAAGCTTTTTGTTTCTGGTTAATCCCCTGGGGTCATCTATGGACATGGAAGGATGTTGGAGTGCCATAATTAAATAATGACACATCCAAGGTCTCCCATAAGTCTCACAATCAGATTTCCCTTAAGAGTTGTTATCACAGTCTGCCCAAAGCTGGTGTCTTGCATTAAAATCTCCAACTAGTAGGAATGGGGTCGGGAGTTGGGGAGATGAGATTGGCTAATTTGTTAGCCAAATCTGAAGCAACTACTCCTTCACCAGGAGGGAGGTACAGTGAGCAGACTGTGTATAAACGGTTGGTATACGCACGAATCGCTACTGCTTAAAGGCCTGTTCTCAACGGGATTGCTAAGTGAGAAGTTTTCACGAACACAAATAGCCGAACTATTATATTAATGGGTTCTGGTGGATTCTTAAAATATCCCACATAGTGAGGGATATTGGGTAATCGACGAATACCCAGTTGGGTCTCCTGTAATGCTATACAACTAGGGTTGCAATCATGAAGCAGGAGTTTGAATTCTTCCCATTTCAATGAACAATTGGAAACATATTCATCGTTTAAGGGTAATTAAATTTTTCTTTGCACCTAGTGAAGGTGACTGGGGTTTTGAACCTTTTTGATTTTTAGGTGTAACACTTGAATCATAGGTAGTTTGAATGTTTTGGGGATGGCACTTTTATTAGAGGGCAAAGACCATCTTTCAGTTGTGAATATGACAAGGTGGTTTTAGCTGGCAAAGATGCCTCTGAAGATATTGGGTCCTCTATACTGGTAGGTAGTATTTTCGAGTATGAGAGGTGGTTGGTGGGTCAGCTGGGGTGGGTGAAGAAACCCCAGAAGGCTGTTTCTCCTCTTCCAAAAGGGCCACAGCCAGAGCTGGATCATAAAAAATCCGTTCAGCTTCTTCTGGAGTTACTAATGCTGTGGATGTAATAGGATGGCTAGTTGTGACTGATGGAATCAAGCCAGATTCAGTGGGAGGAGGGTGGATGTCCAAAGGTGAAACGAACACCACACGAACATCCTCGGAATCTGCCTTCATGTCAATGATTGGTTGGATGCTGATGGAGGAAAATCTGAGGAACGGCGAGTCCTCCTGAGCTTTGGTTTAGGGGAGGCAGGAACCTCCCAAATGATTTGAGAGTGAGGAGGAGCATCATTCTGAGGCAGAGATTCTATTGGGGTTTCTTGATGGATATTCTGCGGCCATAAAAGTGGAGGTCAGAATGGTCTCTGCTGTCTGTTACGGACTGGTCTGGTTGCTCTAAGAGCGTCCGCAAAATTCACTCCTGGTTGTATGTATAATTCTTTAGCTCTCCTTCTAGCATCCTTCATGCTAATTCGAAATTTATTCCGAAGAGCAACAACTTCTCTCTCATACAAGAAAAAGGTGCACTGCTTAGAGGTGGCTAGGTGATCGCCACCACAGTTGGCACAACAAGGGGGACGACGGCACGGTGTTCCATGGAAATCAGATGAACAATTGACACATATCCTCTTCTGTCTGCAGTGCTTACTGACATGTCAAAAACGCAGACAATGAAAGCACCTACGGGGATTCTCCACTTAGGGCTTCACGGGAATACACAGATAACCAGCCTTGATATTCTTAGGGAGATTCCAACCTATTGAAAGTTAATATGATATTAGCGGAAGGAACTATGGTGCCATTAACATTACGAGTGACACGCTACGCACCAACTACCTTCTAAGAAGTCAGTTTAGCAACAAGCCGGTCCACATCATATTCAATAAGCTCCCCTGACCTGATAACCCCCTTGCAGGTGAAGAGGAGATATTGAGGGAAGCAAGTGCTTTGATTTTTTTATGCTTATCAAATGAAGAGGACTCCACAACAAAGCAGCCATCATTCCTAGGCCACATTTGGGCAGTGTAGCAGAATGAGGTCCAATGGCGGCCACGTGCCCTCCTATACCCACATGGGTATAGGAGGAGCTGTTTGTGAAAAGCATGAGAACCTAGGCAAGGAGGCAGCGGACGCTGTTATCACTCGCCCCAGCTGTATTTGCCTAGGGACTAATGTCATCTCCCTCCTCCCTATCGCGGCCATCTCGCCGCGAGCATGCCGGCGCCTCTGCCCAGAGATTGGAATCCGTTGGACATTTCAGAGAGCCTTATCAAGATTCCCACTTCCCCCGAAGGAGTCGCTGACTTTTCATCACGATCGCATGCGCCTCCTCTCCAGGCACCTATATAACGCATCGACCGAATTTCAACTGTAGCACTGTCAAACTTCCACCTACTCTGACGAACGAGCTAAAGGACGCTCTTCCCCTCCCAGCCCCTCCAGCGACGATTTCGATTCAAGTGAAAGCTAAATCGATCCGGGGACTCTGTCGTAGTCATTCGGCAAGCTTCGACTTCAGTGAACCCTGCCCTAGTCAATTGGCCAGGACTGACAAGAATTCCCCAACTCCGAAGACAAGTGCTACCTCGAACTGAAGCCGAGGTAAAAAACTTCTACCGTTGTTTCACCGTTCCCCACTGGACCCATTTTGGCAACGAGCTCATAAGGTAATCGTAACCGTTGCCGCCTGCAGATTGGTCTTAAATCTGGCTTATCCCAATTGCTCCATTATTTCTGTGCAAGCTCCAGTTAAAATCCCCCTTTAAATCACCAACTGTATCTGACCTCTTTAATCCCTTAATCAACCTACCTGATCGCGTGTAGATCTTTAACCCAGTCTGGGCGACCATTCCATTTAAATCAAATTTCCATGTAAAATTATATATTCTCTTTTTGTTGTTAGTAAAGTATTATTTTCGTCTTCGTCTTTCTTTTGCAACCCCAACGCGTGCCAGCAACCCCTTTAATTTTGGCCAACTTGCACTCTGAAATAATCGTTTAAAAAGGACCCCGCAAAGTAAGAATAAACCATTCCTCCCCGTTCACTCTTGGTCTACCATTCGCTTGGGCCAATCCCCAAAAAGCACCCACGTATATAAATATATCGTCTGGCCATTCCACGACAGACAGGTTCACCACATTTAGCAACAAAGTGTTCATAAACATTGAAAATGTCAGCCTTACTTATTGGTGTATCATTGTCTGATTTTAAAACTACAAATCTATTATAATCAAAATCATCGTCGACCTCGGAACCAAGGGATCGAGTCTACGAACTTCACGGTCATTGGTGGCACGAGAACCAGAAGCATGGGTCCTCTGAGAAGTTTATATTATTTTTACCCATAAATATTTGTATTAAAAGAACACACACTCCTGGGGAAGTGGAGTCATGTTATTGTAGCTGTCCCCAGAAGGCAAGAAGAATTACATAGGGAAGTAAGAATGAAACCGGTCAATATAGTCTTACATGAGAGGGCAGTGGAAATCTGGAGAAAGAATGAGGAAGAGGTGAGAAATGGTTGGGAGGACAGACTGAGATTAGGAGAGGGAATCGAAATGAAACTTCAATTCCCTAGTAGCAGGAAAAAGATAAGAACGAATCCAGTCCCAAGGTTTGTGTAATCCTGAGACTAATAAGGGAGAGAAAAATGGTTTATACAGAAAATGGAAATTATACAGAAAGGGTGAAATCCAATTTAATATCGATTATTTAGTCGAGAGAAAAAGAGTCGGAAGGTGAGAAGAAATGAAAGGAAAGGACCATCCAGTCACCTGGTAACTACACACACCTCCTCACTAACACATCCCTACACCTACTTCTAATTTCAACACTATACTGTCATATCTAGCGCTAAATTCTACCTTCATACACCTTAAGAACCTTAAATCAAAAAGATGAGACAGGATAGGAACTGCGTGCTAAGAACATCATATCGGGCAATTCCGCACCCTAGCCCCGTCGAAAGAGTATACCTGCACAATGACTGGACGCGGAAAATGAGTAAAGGCTTAGGCAATTTGTGAATAGCCTTCCCCAGTCGATTTAACCGTTCGTGAGGCGGAGCTCCTTTATTACGGAAGAAACCCACAAGAGGAGAAACGCTACTCAAAGGGGGGCCCATAGGGCCGGCCCCACAGGAAAACAAAAGGGTCCCCCTTCACACCCTAAGAGGGGGGACCAGACCGACGAGGTCGACGGTCATGCAGTCGATCCTCGGAGTTCTAAATATCTCACTCCTGTGACTAATAGAAACGCCCTCAGGGTACACAGTCATTTTGCGATACCATGGAGGACGTGGACAAGCTGGTTTCGGAAGAAAGAAACAACTCGCCAGAATCGGATTAGAAGCCACAATTCCATACGAGATACTAGTACAAAGGACGATTATACTGCGACGGCTAGAACCCTACTTTACTGAAGACTCCTGGGAGGAGATAAAGGCTGAACTAACTGAAAATCACAAATGGGCAAAAATTCGGCAATGTACAGAATATTGTGAAAATAGTGTTCGCCAGCATTGAGATGGCACGAAGAGCCATGAGCAAAGGGCTGCGAGTGTTCTACCTTAGGATATCACCCGATGAAATTGAGGCAGAAGAGTTCAGCCAGATCAACTGCTGCTTCAAGTGCTACGTAGTCGAACAATCGAAGATCTCGAGTGACTTTGACGAATACCGGAGGCTAGCCAGGAGAGTGAAGTCCAGCATAAGGGCGGCTAAGCGGTCTGAGGAACTCAGAGTGGCGAGATTCTGCAAGGAGAATCCCAAGGAGTTCTTTGGATATGTAAACAGCCGTAAACTAATCCGTCAAAGGATTGGCCCTTTGAGGAATGAGGAGGGGACATTAAAGCATTCAGATGCAGAAAATGCTAACCTCCTCAACGACTACTTCTCTTCGGTGTTTACTGAAGAGTGTGGTCCCATCCCCCAGTCGACGGATTCCTACTCGGGAAAAAAGCTGGAGGATATGGACTTCACCGAAGGGGAAATAAAAAAGAAGACCAGTGACCTAATGACGAATAAGTCACCTGGCCAGGATGGGTTTCTACCTAAAGTGTGGAAAGAAGTGCGCGATCAAGTATCACAACACGTGAGCGCAATCTTCAACATGTCAATCCGGACCGAATGCGTTCCTAGAGACTGGCGTGAGGCGGAGGTGACCGCTATCTTCAAGAAAGGAGACCGTAGCCAACCGTCAAACTAACGACCTATCAGTGTGACTTCGATAGTCGGTAAACTCATGGAAAGCATGATGGTGGAAAAAATGACTTCGCGTTTAGAGTCAAACCTGCTACTGAGGAGTTCCCAGCACGGTTTCCGAAGGCAACGGTCATGCCTGACGAACCTTGTGGAATTCTTCCACTTCGTCTTCAGTGAGCACGATCGGGACAAGGCGGTGGATGTGGCGTACTTAGACTTTCAGAAAGCCTTTGATAAGGTACCACACCGCCGCCTTCTCCGGAAAGTGCGAGCGCTGTGCATAGACGGAAAAGTAGCCGGCTGGATCGAGAACTGGCTAAGTTGCAGACGGCAACGGGTGATGCTGAATGGACAGGCTTCTGAGTGGGTGCCCATTACTAGCGGGGTGCCTCAAGGTTCTGTTCTGGGACCACTACTATTCATCATCTACGTCAACGACATGGACGGTGACATGGTTGCCAAGATTTCCAAATTTGCCGACGATACCAAGCTTGGTATGAACGTTGCAAAGGATGGAAATACTGCCCGCCTGCAGGAAGATCTTGGGAAGATTGGGGAGTGGTCTGATACGTGGCAAATGCTTTTCAACGTAAACAAATGCCAAGTGATGCATATCGGCCACCGAAATCCTTGAATCCACCGACACTGAGGACTTGGGTGTAACTATCACGAGTGACCTAAAGTTCTCGAAACAGTGTATTGAGGTGGAGAAGAAAGCCCAAAGGATGTTAGGGTATATAAAGCGACAGTTTGGATATCGGAACAAGGAGATAGTACTGTGTCTGTACAACTCCCTCGTCCGACCGCACTTGGAGTATGCCGTACAATTTTGGAGTCCTTCATTCCGAAAAGACATCGCGAGATTGGAACGCGTGCAAGCCAGGGCAACCAAACTGATTGCCTTTATCAGACATAAAAGTTATGAAGATAGATTAAGGGAATTAGATATGTTCTCGCTGGAGACCCGGAGACTACGTGGTCAGCTTATCGAAGTATTTAAAATACTTCGAGGCTTCGACAGACTGGACTACGGGGATATTTTCCAGCTCAGCGAGGAAAGAACAAGAAATCACGGCTTTAAACTTGAACTGAAGCGATACCACCGTGATCTGTGTGGGAAATTTTTCATTTACAGTATCTGCCGTAGTTGGAACGCACTTCCGACGGAAGTTGTCAATAGTGAATCTGTTGACCAGTTCAAGTTAAGACTAGATAAAGTCTTGCGAAATCGCCGTTAAGATCCTCGCGAGTGATCTTCGAGGTTGCCAACGAAAACCTTCAAAGATTGCGCCAAAATTACCCTCCTTGTATGGACCGTAAGGTCTTCTAGGGTACTTATTTTCCTTATAGCTCCTTGTAACAACACGAGGGACTGCCTCTTGATTGATATCGCCTGCTCAAACTACTCCAGACTCGGGCACGGATAGAAGGAGTGCAAGGCGGAAAACTATAATGCATTAACTGCAAAGGCGAACATAAGGCTATGGCAATGAGATGCCCCGTCCGGAAAAAAAGCTATTCAGAAGAAGGAACAATAAAAAAAAGGAAAAGTAGGCAAAGGCAGCGACGCCTAGACAAACCGAAACCACCGCAACGACTTTACTAGTGCCAAAAGAAGGATCAGAAATTATGGCAATGATCATGTTTGCCCATCTGGCAAACCTGGTCCACCCCCAGCACGTTTGCGCAAGAATTAAACCGTCTTCTGCAGATGAACGGGGTGAAAAAGAAACTATGGTTTCCCCCGACCCCCGCATCTAAGGATATATTAAAAATACAGTTCGCCGACCAGCCAGAAGAAAATAATAAAGAAACAACAGAAAAAGAAGAAGAATCGTCAGAAGAAGAAGAAGGTGCAGAATATGTAAACCTCAAGAATAGTCCCAAAAAGAGAAAGAAAAAAAGGAAAGAAAGAGAAAGAAAAAAAAGGAAAGAAAAAGAAAACTGAATAGATGAAAAGGAAACCACTACTACCGAAGAAGAGGACGAAGAAGTTGCGAATTACAAAAGGAGTCTAGAAAATGAAAGACAAAGACGAGAGAAGTTTGAAGTAGAAACCACCACAACCGAAGAAGAGGACGAGGAAGTCCCCCCCAACGGAGGAGAGGTAAATCCTGGAAAAAAGCTGCTACTTCTTCAAAGGCACGGAAGTGGACTTCCAGGTCCTTGGAACTCACAATCGCAAACCTCCAAAAGGAGACCACAAAAAGCTGTGCCATGGATGCCAAGAAGGGAAGTATAAGTGGATCTTCGATGGACCCTCCTCACCGCTAGAGACCGCAGAACTGATGGCGGAAGGCACGCCGCTCTCCATTCCAGATTCGAGCGTCCATGTCGTAAGTCAAAACTCTTAAAAAAGTTAAAACCGGCCAAAGGAAGTCAGAGCTAGCGGTGAAAGTAAATTACGCTGTAAATTGTTAAAAAGTGAGTGTTAAAAAGTAATAATAATAGTGACAAGCCAAATGAATTCAATTAAAATGACTAGGTGTATAACCAAATAAACCAGTAAATTAAATAAAGTGAACAAATTAAAAACTACGAAAGAAAGTGTTAAAAAGTGAAAATCATATTAATAATAATGACAAGTAAAATGAATATAACTAAAATGACTAAACTCATAATGTCATTTGAATAATGTAGAATATAGTGAATAACTAAGATAAAGATAGAATAACATAATATAAGAATAAATGAAGTGTTAAATATGGATAACATAAAACAATAGAAAATTTAGTAAGAAAAGTAAAAGAAATATAGTAATTGTGAATAAAACAATGTAAAAGTAATGAAGTGTGAAATATAGAAAAGAAGACTTATAGTATAATTTAACAATACAAATCTGTTAAGAAAAATGGTGTACCTAAAAAATAATACATAATAAATTATTATAAACCCTAAATATGTATATAAAACTAAATCTGTAGATTGTATAAATGATGATTGTTCTCCACCGATCATGGAGCTTCTTCTTCTTCTTATTCTTTGATGTAACTTTCTCTTCTCTGCTCTCCTTTTTGTGTATATTCACCACTATTAACCTAATTATTTTTACTTATATGTAAAAAAATTTTTTACCTATCTGTAAAATACTCATTGTAATCCTTATCTTAATTAATCTTGAAACAAAAAGATACGAGATATTTTCTGTTCATTCCCTGAAAACTAGTCCTAACTCCCGCCGAATAAAGACGTTTGAATCAAGCTCTAAAATTCAATTTACCTTTTGAGGAAGCTTCGATCACCCATTTACCCAGCCAACTAAGCAAGAAGAGAGCTTTCTATTTGGAGTCATAGCCTTGTGAATTACAAGGCATTCACTGAGGCAGCAACTAGGCAGCCACCCAGCCGAGTTAGGCAAACCATTTGGCTGCCCCAAGAGAGGTGCCAAAATTCGGTGACAAATCACCCCTTGGTAATCGCACTACTCTCGAAGAGGCTTACCTCGGTTACCTCTGCCTAACTTACCCCTATAGATGATCTCCTATTCGGAGGTTCAGGGGACGGGGTAAGGACGGCAACCTATCGAATGCCGCCGTTGACTCGGGGGCATACAGGCATCTGTAAACCTCTGATGCAGGAGCCTGCTGTACACGGCAGAGGTATCGCATGCAGATCTGGAGTCTATGATAGGGATAGGGGAGCACCCCACTTTCACAGTAAAAGGTGTCGACGGGAGAAATGCGGAATGCTCCACTGGAGAGACGAACTCCGAGGTTGCGAATCGGGTTCAGCATTTTAGAGGCTGAGGGTGAAGCCGAGGAATAAATTTGGCATCCATAGTCCAATTTGGATTGGACAAGGGCAGTATGCAGTGATCACAATGTTTGACGATCACTGCCCCAAGACGTGGTAAAGAACTTTCAAAATATCTAGAGCGCGCAGACAGCCGTTCGAAGACGGCGTAGGTGTGGTAACCAGGATAACTTGGGATCAAGAGTTACTCCCCAGAAACAGAAACTGAGAGACGAACTCTTATATTTACACCTTGTAGGGAGAAATGTGGCGGAACAAGAGCCCTTCTACCCCGATGCAAATGCATTGCCTTAGTTTTGCTCGTCGAAAAGCGGAATCAACTAAGTTCTGCACTTTTCGAGACCGCATCGACTGCCAGTTGCAGACGACGCGTCGCTGATGGAAGGCGAGGCGAGGAACAGTATAGTGCCAAACAGGGTCGCCGATACACCATCTGGGAGAAAGGAAACGATATCATTGATAGCAATTACGAAACATAAAACGCTGCCCTGAGGAACTCCCTCCTCTTGAGGTTGCAGGTCAGAGTAGGTGTCTCCAACAGGCCCCATAAAGGATCGATGCTAAGAAACTTTGAATAAAATGCGATAAAAGATCTCTCATACCCCAAACGTATAGCTGCTTTAGGACGCCGCATCTCTATGTTGCATCGTAGGCTTTCTCAATGTCGAAAAATATAGCCAGGACTCGGTGCTTTAACGAGAAAGATTTCCGGACCGAACCCTCGAGTGTGGCTGGAGGTGACGAATCATATCAAAATGGATCACGTCAAGGTCAGAAGTGGATCTACAAAGGGACAATGCAGCGCGAAACTCGTGAAAATAGGTCATTATACGGAAGGTTAGATTTTGTAAAAATCGAGATGAGACTTCGTTTGACTTATAGGCTAGAAAAGCCTTATTGTAATGGCTAACAATGCCGAAGGCACGGAAGTGGTTGGCCAAGGCATTGCTGACTACCAGGCTGTCATTCATTAAGGATCAATGTAAGTTGAGTGTGGGGGGATTATGGCCAACATAACAACCCCAGATCTTGTTAATCCTCTTCCAGATCTTTGCGGTAGGGGTCATAGAGGAAATTGATGAAACGTAGAGGCGCCATGAAGTTCGGCAAGTCTGACGAAGGATATTTTGACGAAACGCTCGAGCTCGGTTACGGTCAACCTTATTGCACAAGGTTGGGTACGTCGGAATCGGGGATAAGCTAACTTGTAGTTTTTAATGACTGTCGCACACTCCAGGGTCCACCAGGGCACGGAATGGTCTGTGTGTCCGCGTTGTAGATATTTAATCGATGTGAAGTACGCTACTGCCGCGTCGACAACATTGAAGGTCCCCAGGGAGGCACTTGTGAAGGACGCCTCTCGGAATCCTTCCGAATCGTCATGGCCTAAGTCCCACTCGAGAGGCATGGTTGTATGAAGGCTAGGATGAACGGCTAAAAGATAATGGGGACGTGGTCACTGTCATGGAGGTCATCAAGGATTGACCATCGAAAATCAGTGATGCAATCCGGAGAACAGAGAGACAGGTCAACACAACTAAAATAATCGGCAAAGAAAGTCAGATAACAAAAGAGATTACCCTCACGGCAACAGCTTGGAGAGTAGTGTGAAGGGGGAGGGGAGATACATGGTGGGATGACGAAACCATAACTGAAATCCCCCCCCATGAGACGAGCCCCCAAAAGAGGCAATAAAGCGAAAATATGAAAACCAGGTACCGCCGGAAAAGGCCGTGTACCCAGTTTGTTCTCTTGAAGACAAATAACAGCAGGATGGAGAGTCATCAAAAGAACTTTGACTTCTTCCCACTTGGGAAGAACGCCTTGACAATTCCATTATAAAATGGGGGATATTATGTGGGACGGTTATATACCACAGTAGATATCTTTTTCTCCTCTGTGGCTGATGTTGTGTTTGAAGTACGTCCCAAAGAACAGATTGCAGGGGAAGAGATCCTTGAAGGAGCAGTGACAGGGAATATGTCCGATGGTTTCAAGGAACCGGCCGAGGCCCCTGCCTGTAAATGGAGCTACACAGCCAGGCGGAAACGGAAGATCGATAAGAGATTTTCGGACGGTAAATCCGGATTGATGGGCGGAGGGCGCTTTTGATGTCTGAGGAGTTGATCCAACAACCGCGGCTGGTGATGTTGTAATATCATCTGCTTCTATCGGATCATGAGTAGGAAGGAGGTTGAGTGGGTGAGGCAAGCGATCTGGACAAAGTAAAAGGAACTGGGCAAATTTCTGCTACCGTTAAGACCGGTAAGGGACCTAAGTCCTGTAAAGGGCGGGACGAGCTTGAGGGCAGAGAATATTCAGCAACAGAAAAGTTTATTGAAGATTCTTGAGGCTCGGCTGAGTCAGCTCCAGAAGCTGCTAGCTTATTGGTGGCCGATGACTCAGGTGAGGAGTCCTTCCTCTTACCACGGGGCTTTGAGTCTCGAGGCTGGGTAGAAGAACCTTCACTGGTCGATATAGAAGATTCTTTCAGATGTCTGATGTCTTCAAGTGTCGCCCTGAGCGTCGGTCCCGGCTAAAGCTGCCGGAGAGAGGAAGGCAACATTAGGTATATAGGTGTGAGATCGATGCTTCGACGGTATATCATGAATGCTTCTGACACTAACGGTAGATGGGCGATGAGAAGCTTCAGGCGTGTCTTAACTCGATGATGATCGGTTTCGTCCAGCATCACGCAAAACGACTGAGAAGAGAGAGGCAAGAGGCGAGGATTGTGCTCAAGCACGTTGGCGAGCCTCTCTCACGTCGACACAGACTCGCGCCAAGCAAGGAGCTCCTTTTCATATAAGAATATTGGGCAGATTTTTGACGCGGCATTATGGGCACCACCGCAGTTAGCACAGCACGTTTTGGTGCATTCAGGGCCATGGTAGTCAGAACTGCAATTCACGCATGAACTCGAGTGCCGACAGGCACGACCAACATGTCCAAAGTGATTAAAATTGAAGCACCGTCTGGGTAGTTCGACGTAGGGACTTACCGGGACACGAAGGTACCCACCCAGCTTTAATAAACTGCGTCAGTTCCTGACGTTCAAACGTTAAAATCAATATGACAGTTGGAACTCTAGACCCTACAGTTTTATTTACCGTGTACATGTGTGACGCGTTGGGTACTAAGCTTGCTCTGAAGACGAGTGAGGTCGTAGTCCCTTAATTCGTCTGAACGGACGACATCTCTGAAAAAATTCAGACGTGGATGGGGCGAAACGGTTACGGGAACTTTGGCTATCGAAGACGATTTCGCAAAGATTATGTTGAGAGTGAGATTACACCTCAACTACTATATCACCACTATCTCTTGACCACATCCGGTGGCGTTCACCACAGCTGGACTCAAATGATTCATTAACGTCAAACACATCCACTTTTGCAAGTGGAGTCAAGTGGGGTCAGATGAGGAACTCGAAACCAGAAAGCTGGGATGGTCTAAATCTGGGTCCACATCGTTGGCATTGAGAGGGAAGGCTGAAAGGGGGCTGAAGAAGGCTTGGCACGAGAACTCTTACGACAAGGTGAAGTTTTAGGTTTATGAGTAGCCATTGCAAATAGAAATAGCTTTACATTCTCCCTCGGAACTCCCCATCACGAAGCCCTACAAGGGCCCGGCGCAACTGCAACTCTCAAAACGGGAGCGTCCGGTATCTCCTCTTGGAGAATGGATACGGATCCTACGCGCGGATAAAAGGAGCCAATGATGAGTTTCTCCTTGGGCATCGGCAGACGAAGGCAGTGGAGATGCACAACCTCCTCCGACCTTCATAAAATAACAATTCAGAATAGGTCCAAAAAAAAAAGGGGAGGTCAGGTAACCGTCAGGGCCACTTGATAGGAGAAAGAAGAGGGGGAAATAAAGGTCAGTAAAAGAAAGTAATAGGGGGAATAGGGGTATATTGATAATTTTAGTTTGCAGCACCAGGGGACCCCCTAAAGGCCCCAGGGCTGACCCCCCTCATCACGAGAAGGCCAGAGCCTTATTATGATGATTATTATTATGATGATTATTATTATGATAATTATTATTATAATAATAATAATCATTGGGTTTCCAAGCAAATATATATTTCCACACTGCACGCAAGGATCTAGTCTTAGTCTTCTACGAGCCCTAATGTCTTCTTATTCCCCTTCCTCTGAAAACCTGAGCAATCATAGAAGGCAAACGGACACTAAATAACGACTTATGACAAAGAATTTATTACCTTAGTTGGCCCTGATCAACGCGCAAAAGGTACCTCAAAATATTCACATTCCTCAAGAAATATAACTCATACATTCAGGTGTAGAGGCGAGAAATATTACTGAACCATCAATATCTAACAGTTTCCCATAGTTAGATCGATGCGCGTCAATGCCACTACCCCCACCCCCAACACATCCACTTTACGCCTTATCAAGGACAAAGATACCAATCAGGTGGAGCAAATTGGTGTTGTGCTGTAGGCCGTCACATAAAGGTGTTTTTTTACTTTCACAAATGTAAGGCCTGATTAGTTCCTTCTGCCCCTAACTTCCATCATCATAATGAGAACATTTCAATGTTCCTTTTCAAAGACAAAATCTCATTCAAACAAAGAATAAATAGTTCCTGTATTCCATTGTCTAAACGAGCATTCAAAATACTTTTCATCATCACGAAATCAATCGGACAACTCTTCCTCGTCGCTGAAATACGCCGACTGCTTCAGTTTCCTCTTTTTTCTGGGTTCGCCGTCAAATCTAGCGCTTGTTGCGGCCCTGCCATTGACCTGAGTTTGAAGAAACTCTTCCCCTTCGCGTAGTTCTTGCTGCAAAAAAATAGTGGATGGATAAATCTTCGTTAGTTAATCTAGTCAAAGTATAACTTATACACTAACATCACACACCATCTGTCAATGAAAACCCATAATCCAAGTCGAAGTATTTAAACACAAAAGTATGTAAACTCGAACAATAGATCGTTTATAAGTATTTAATCAAGCAATAAAACCGCCAAAGTTGAAGGACAAACTTATCCTCACGAGATCAATGTAGTAGGCTCTTAACAGTCACCCAGGATAATACTACCGTCCCGACTAAGGAGCGAAAATTGGTGCCCGGAACCAACCTACACTCATGTCAAAAGTGCTGGTCTTAATTTAGCTCTTAGGAAAAATGAACTAACGGGGTAGTTCTACCATCATCTCCAAGCACCACATACTACGCCTACTGTCACAGATTTTCTCACATAAGCGTTCTTAACTTTGCCAGGTAGGGATTGGGTCTGTCTGTGTGTATGATGGTGTAGATGAGATTGGTGGGAAGATTTGAAAGTACCGTTGACTGCAAGTTACTTCTCTTTTCCAGCTCCTTAGGGCCCGCGAGTGCCGTCGCAAGTGCGTGCACCAGTTGTGGTATCGTGTCCTAGCATTTAGAAAGTGCAAGTCACATAGTACATCTAGTCCCCCAAGAGGAGTATCACCGAAATCTGCAGCAATATACCAGAAGATTGCTATTGGAAATTCCGGACGTTTCCAGAGAGTGGGGCCTCCTCCAAAACCCTAATAGAACTGTGTATAATCACAAGTTATTGTACATAGCACGTGGCCAAATTTAGACGATTGTACCATTTTTTTCCCTAATTTATAAAATATTATTTGATTCGGTGTTGTATTTTGATGTGGTTGATTTTTGTCATTGGTAGCATCTTTAAAGGTACGATTATTTTGGGGTTCTTAACATTTGTATATATAAATTTCTGTATAATTAAAGGTTGAAAACGATCTCTTCTCACTAACCGAGTTCATCTACCTCGGCGATTTCAAAGTTCACCCTAAGTAATGGATGAGTTCCTTCTAAGCAGATTTTAACATATGAAAAGGAGCCTGCAAATATCTTTTGCACTCTCACATTTTATACCCTTTTACCCACTTGAAGACTTCAATCAAGTCCCCTCGAACTCTTCTCCTTTCTAACGTATGAAGATTTGTCTTTTATTTAAGCATTTCAACGTAAGATAATAAGGTAAGTCTTTAATTTAAGCATTTCAACGTAAGGTAATAAGGTAAGTCATGAATAATCTTAATTTTAGCCATATCCATCCTATAATATGGTAACCAAAATTGCACTACATAGTCAAGATGAGGCCTAATTAATGGCAGGTATATTTTCAGAATGACATCAACAGTCCTATTTTTCACGATTCTCCATATAAACTTTAATACCTTCTTAGCTCTTTTCCTATCATTTGCACACTGCATCCTAGGCCAGAGGTCAGAACAAGGAAACCTAAATCTCTTTCGCAGTCTGGCCTTCCTCAAACTCCCCAATTCAATTTATAATTATTCAGTGGATTACACCCAACTATACTAAGTACACTACACTTGTTAAATTCCATTTCTCAACCCATTGGAATATTTTAATTTTATATAGTTCTTTTGAGACTTCTCTTTGTAATTAAAAGATACTCTAATTTCTCGTCTTCATTACCCCTGAAGATCAAGGTCCCTTCAGGTACTATTAGATTAATTATCTTTGATTGTGATTACTGACAGAAAATATTTATTTAACATCCTAGCCATTGTGTCACTATCACTTACTAACTTTCCGTCTGTAGTTTTAAGTGGGACTATTTTGTCTAGTCTTAGTCCTGTATAATAGAAACCCTTGGAATCTTCCTTAACCATATTTACCACTTTAATTTAATAATTTCTCTTTGCTACCCCTAATTAACCTTTTCATGTCTTAGTTACTTCATTGTATCTCTGCCTTAATGTTAGTGAGGTCGAAGCCCTCACATTTTCTATTCAGAATCATGTCGACGTTTGGACAGCAGACGTTCAAAAGTCTTAGATAAAATCGGTGTGATGGAAATGGGAGATGGAAATGATGATCCTTTGGGAATTGGGTTATGTTGAACGCGAGCATTCAGGAAATGACCCCCAACGAACTAAAATACGAAAAATAACAGCTAGTCTTGGAGCTAGCTAGTCACATAAACGGAAATTACTTGGCTTCATTTGAATGAGATGCCGTAATTTAAACTAGGACCGCGCAGTGATACCATGGATTCCATCAAAGTCGAAGAGAGAAACATCAAATTTCTGGCCAAGCTTGGGTGGTGGAAGGAAATTACTGTTGCATTAATAAAAGTTTCTGGAGACAATGGCCTACAAAAGCCTACTCTTTATAATTCGCTTTGCGGTGGCAAGACCGTCAACATCAGTAAGGGAGGAAAACATAGATCATGTGCTAGCCCAAATTGAAGCAGACCGTCGATTAACAGTGTAATGCACTGTTTTGGACTGTCTGCCCCATGCGCAGGTTTATGTTAGATATGAACGGTCTCGGAGTGGGGATGCGTACTTCAGGGTGGAGCGGGTACACTGACTTGGCTGGTGTTGCCATAAGTAGGAGGGGCGGGGGGGCGTGTTTAGAGGGTGTTGAGTTTGGACATAGAATGAGGGAAGGTCGCTTGTGTGATGCCCAGTAGTGTGAGGTTACGGGGTTGAGTGGGAGAGGTTGGCCGTGGAGCACGATGTGCGGGTGGTGATTTGATTCGAGTATGTTGGGGAGAAGAGGGACATTATTTAATGTAAAACAGTTTTGCAGGGGTGGTGTAGGAATGTTTTTTGAGGGTTCTGTAGAATGCGCCAAGAGAGGTAGTTTGGGAGATGTCATGTGTAGATGTTGAAGCAGACTAAGTGAGGAGGGGCTCGTCATAATCCACCCCCCCCCCATTTAAGGAGCAATAGCAACGAGGGCGGATCGTGAAGGTGGTATTTTTTTTATTTATTTATTTAAGTTTTTTTACGCACAGTTCTTATTTAGGCTCAGTGTGCTCCTTTTCTATTGTTCAATCATAATCCTTTCCGGATCCTTAAATATTTCATTCAGTATTTCAGCCTCTTCCACAAATTTTTGTATCTTTCCTGTTACGATGGAGTCATCACCTAGCATACTTTTTAGGCTCAGAGGTGTAATGAGGCCATCCGTTCTGTAATGCCTTATTCGGCTCTGCCTATAATTGAGGCATTCACTCAAAATATGATGCACTGTCAAAGGTACATAGCAATCTTCACACAAAGGTTGATCTTCTCCTGTCAGTAGGTAGCCATGAGTAATTCTAGTGTGTCCTACGCTTAGTCTTTGAAGAAAGTTGGTAAGGATCTGTAAAGTAAAGGTAGAGGTGGTGAAAATGGGTGAGGGGCAGCCGCAGATCCTTCTGCTGGCAATGAGGCCAGGAAGGCAAATTGTACATGCTGAGGCCAGGAGGGCACATAGTCCCCAAGATGTCAATTGCATCAAGGATGCCCTTCTACACATGACATCCCTCGCGGGGGATGTCATGTTGACCTGATGTGCGCAGGTCAACAAGCTCCGACCTGAAAGGCATTGAGGCCACCACTATCAATCTATCTATTACATTCAGACACACGAAAAGCGCAATAAAACTACCGGCAATAAACCAGTAACACATAAAGCCACGCCACCCTACCAAAATTGGGAAGAAATGGGAAATAGGTCTCTTACTTGATACCGAATGGCAGCACTTAAGGAATCATCTTCGAAGTCATCCTCGAACTCTTCACCGTCGTCATCCTCGATGGTAGTCACATTCCTCGACTCTGACGAGAGCTTCATTTTATTCTTGATCTTCTTCTTTTTAGGGGGCGGATCTCTCGTCCCTAAGAGATTTTGAGGACAGGTGTAACTCAGGTGGCCGCTTTTCCCGCATTCGTAACACCTACAGGGAAAGGAATTTTAGTTTCAAAAATAAAACGAGCAAACCGGTAAAACAAATGATGACAGACTGATTGATGTACCGTATCCAGTCAGGATCCATCCATGGGTTTAGAGACCTTAAGCCCCATCAATGCGTATCTATCAAACCATTCTCAAATTGTTACAACATACTTCCCCTTCTATTAAACTCTCACATAATTTACCTTTTACACCGTCTCAACCCTTCACACCCCCCGAAAGAGACCAGGCTATATGCCCTCTTTGAATGGACCGTAAGGTCTCCTAGGGTGCTTACTTTCCTTGTTACTCCTTGTTACTCTTTCATTCATCTTACAAGTCCATACCACTTCTGAACATTTTCCGTCACACCCTGTTCATTACTTTCGTAACAACATACGGGGGGCGGTCAATAAGTTTTGCAATTCAGATATAAGGAAACGAGATATGAGGAAAAGTGTTTTATTATTTTTCAATATAACTACCCTCGACTTCAATGCACTTGCGCCACTTGTCCCGAGGCTTCGAATTCCCGACAACCAGAAATCTCCCCACTGCTGTTCAATCCACTCTTGGACGGCGAGCTGGACATCTTCATCGTCCCCAAACCGGCGTCCACGCAGTGGAACCTTGAGCTGGCGGAATAAAAAGTAGTCGCTAAGGGCCAGATCTGGACTGTAGGGGGAATGGTTGAGCTCCTGGAATCCGCACTGGCGCAGGGTAGCTTGTGCAACTCTGGCCTTGTGGACTTTGATGACGTCAAAGTCGATCATGGGGCGTGAGGTTTCGTGAGGTTTCTAGGGACCCAACGGGCAGAGACCTTGGTCATGGCCAAATTGTCGTGGATGATGTTGATAACACTTCCATGTGATATTCCAAGTTCTCGCTCGATTTCTTCGACCTTCACCCGTCGATTTTCGAGGATCCTCCTCTCCACACGGGTCACATTGTCCTCGTTGGTCACGTCTGACGGGCGTCATCTTCAAGCGACTCAAGACCACGGCGGAACTCCCTATTCCAGCGAGCAATGGTTGCATAGGAAGGGGCAGTGTTGGTGTACACTGCAACCATGCGTTCATGGATCTCTTTTGCATTTTTGCTTTCCTTGGTCAAAAATGTATCGCTGCGTGGTGTTCAACCTTCTCCATTGTTGAAAAATTTGTGACTGACGATCTGCGATCAGATACTGCTTCTTAAATAGACGAGGCAGGAGCGTGCGGCTGCAGGTTCTGACTAGTTATAACTTGTCCTAACACCCCCACAAACAGCCATCCCCCTTCCTCTGTTTTGCCCGACCGATTCGCAAAACTTATTGACCTCCCCTCGTATATACTTCTTTTAATCGCCCACTATCACTTTCAACTTGCTTGGTCAAATTTATTGAAATTTAAGCCCCACCCTCATTTTTTTCGGGCCTATCTGAAGCCTGCCTACTAGGGCATAAGTCACTGTAATCATCCCACAGCCTAATTTTTTTTTAATGTGCAAAAAACAGCAAAACACAAAACAAGGAAGCATGCTCTGGCATTGTGGGGAGGCATCAAATAGTCAGCAAGTGTGTCCGCACGAACTCGTTCCAAGCTATAGCGAGACGCTCATCCCGACCCTGGGACAGGTAACGTGCGCGAAGATCACCCAGACTAGAGACATTCGACAAGAACGTGCCGAACAATCTGGGGAATGATGCAGTCGTCGCAATAAGGTGCGGGCGGGCGCTCTATTAATTGCCGGTGCGTCCTGCCACAGGTCTAATTCAAAGATGACAGAAAGCAATCTTAAACCGTCGCGACATTTGGAGGGAAGGGAATGGCCATGGGAACAGTAGCGCTACAATGGGAGGTTCAAGTTCCACTCAGCCGTCTCCCAACTTCTTTGCCGGGCAGCCCCGAGCGGCCCTGATTCCTGCCATGTAGTCGGTGAGAGGAAGAGCGAAACGCTCATCTGGCCGCCCAGGCCTCGCAGACTATCTAGTGCGCTCAATCCCCGCAATTCCTACATCATTACCAATCTAAAAATATTATGGAGCGGCAAGGCATAAAAGGATATGAGGCCCTAAGGTACAAAAGATTAAAAAGAGGTGCTAGGGGCAATAGAAAAATGAAATAAAAAAGTTAAGGGGGGTCTATTGCCCCGCACTAAGGGAGAAAAAGACACGTGCATACTAACATTTACATTTCTAGTTAATTAAAAAGGTATAATTAGAAGCTATAAAAAAGAAAAAGCCAGACCGCATTAGAAATCGGAAGAGGGAATTAGTGCTAGAAGAGGGGCCCTCAGCTAAGAGGAAGCATTCTAGACAGAGAGCGCACAGGAGCTGGCAGACGACCAATCCATGGGGAGAAGAGGCTCTTGTAGACCTCTGAGCAAGGGGGCTGCTAAATAGGGAAAATATAATGTAGACAGAACCGGATACAGTGGTGATGGAGCGGAAAATGGCACCGTCAATATAAATGGTCGATATAGGAGAAATAGCGGAATGCACCACTAGATAGACGGAGGGCCAGGTAGCGGATAAGATCCAGCATACGGAGAATTGAGGGAGAGGCCGAGGAATACACCTCACTATCATAGTCCAACTTGGATTGGACAAGAGGTGTATAGCCTCCACAATGTGAGCCTATCGCTCCCCAAAGATGTATGGGAGAGCATCTTTATTAGGTCCATCTTCTAGAGACATCTCCGTGGCAGATCACAAAGATGGGGACACCGGATAGGATCTAGGATCATCCCCAGGAACAGTATCTCAAAACAAATTTCAAGGAGTTACCCTGTGGTAAAGGGGGTTAACTTACTACACCCGGTTTCGGTGAAAGTGCATCGCCTTCATCTTTGAGACGGAAAAGTGGAACTCTTTATTAAGGGCCCGGCGGTGCATGCTATCAACCGCCAACTGGAGGCGGTGAGCTACCGATGCCGGGCATGAGGTGGAGCAATATAGAACGAGGTATTCTACAAATCAGGTTGCATACACCCCTTCGGGCAGAGAATATACCAGGCTATTTATTGCAATAACGAATAAAGTAACACTTAATACAGTGCCCTGGGGAACACCTCTTCCTGGACATAGAGATCAAAATAAGTGTTACCAATTCTAACCCTAAAATTGCCAATAGCTAAAAAAAACAAAAAAACTGGTAAAAGTCCCCTCAATCCCCACTCATACAACTGGCGAAGGACTCCATGGCGCCATGTGGTGTCATAGGCCTTCTCAATATCGAAGAAGACCCATCACATGGCAGCCGCGAGCAAAGGCTCACGGAAACTAACCTCCATACGGACAAGAAGATCTGTCATACTCTGCTTCTTATGAAAGCCACACTGGTCTGGGGTTAGGCCATGGTATTCCAGAAACCACTGCAAGCGAGCATTCACCATTTTCTCCAATAACTTACTAAGACAGCTGGTGAGGGTTATTGGCCTATAATGGAAAGGAGAAAAGCCATCTCTACCTGGTTTCAGAAATGGCAAGACTAACGCCGTTCTCCAGGCAGTAGGATAGAATCCCTGGATCCAATCCAGTTAAAAATACCTAGTTAGGAGTGATTCAGTATGGGGATGGAGATGCCCGAGAAAGTCCTAACGAATATTGTCTAGGCCTGGGGATGTGGGTGCGCATCGAGACAGTGCTGAACGCATCTCAGCGGTAATGAACTGAAAGTTGTAGAGCTCCTGTCCAATGGCAGAAACGAAGACCTTCGACCTCCAAACGAGGTTCGATACATTTAAACTCCGCCAGGTAGCGCTCAACGCAGCTAACATCGGCAAAAAAAAAGAGGCTAATATATCGACGATGCTGGAGAGATCACAGATAATAGAACTATTCATCTCAATTCCAGGGGTGGAATTGAGGTAGTGGAAGATAAGGACATACAGTGCTCGACAAAAGTTTAGACCGGGTGAGCTGGGGCGGACTAAACTTATGTCTAAAAAAGAATGGTATAGATGAGGGTGATTTAATTTAGTCAGAAGTTTGAGCCGGCTGCATAACGTCACTACATCCCTCAGTTTCCTGCTCAGCCTGCCAGCATGTGGTCAGTGTCGGCTTGGCCGCGGTAGTGAGAGGACTGTACTGTTGTGTTCTCCTGACCGACGCCATTTTGTGACTGGGTTTTTTGTAGTTTGGGAGTGTTTGTGGCCATATTATGGAAAAAGTGAGGCAGTTATTGCCCAGATTATCGCTCTCAAGGAGGTCGGTAGGCAAACTAAGGAAATAGCCAACCAACTTAAAATAAGTGATCGTGTTGTGAGGCATTACATTGCTAGGTGGAGGATGGGAAGGGGGTGACACCAAACCAACCCTGAAAGAGCGGTCTGGTAGGCCTCGTAAGACATCTAGGCGTGTTGAAAACGTTGTTAAGAGAGACCTAGAGAAGTGACCTTATATTTCAGCCTGTAAAATTAGGAAAAATAATAGTGGTCTGTTCAGTGAGGTGTCTGTACGCACTGTTAGTCGACATGTTCATAAGCTTGGTTACACAAGCCACCGCCCCATCAAGAAACTGATTCTCACCTGTGTGCAGAAAGCTCGTAGGGTCGCTTATGCTCTGAAATATCTTCAGTAGGATGATGCTAACTGGCTTGACGTGCTTTGGTCTGATGGAGCAACGTTCACAGTGACTGAGGGGAGGGTTGGTAATGTGTATCGGAAGCGTGGAAGTGACCTCCTTGAGCCACACTGTAGCAGGCCGAAAATCTAGACTAACCCCAATCGATCAAACCCGCTTCCTACACTAATTCGGACGCAAGGAGAATGAAACGAATTGTATATACAGTCCCTTTACTTACCAAAAAAACAAAACAATAATAATTACAAAAATATGGGGTAAACATGCACACAATGAGCCTATTTATATATAAATAAAACAATCCTATCTTGGAATCCTACCAATTGAAAATAAAAAAGAAGAGACAACAAAATGAGTTATCTTATGCGGTACCACGGTTTATGATTTACTGGCTCCCCGGGGGAAAATCTTGCCAGCAGTCACTCTTGTGACAAAATTGGGTGCACGGGTCTTATGGGGCCTGGTGCCTCCAAGCTCAATTTTCTTCACGATCTGGTCATGTCTTTAGGCTATTAAAGAAAGCTGGTGCTTCCGAGCTTGATACAATATATATAGGGATCTGGTCGTACCTTCGGGGCTACAAACAAACAGCTCTTCTGTCCCAACAAGGCGCACAACTTCTGTTGTACCTCAAGCCCTACTGTCTCTGCCACTCTGTACAAATTTAGCAGGTAATAGTATTTATAATTTACTAGAGTGGTCTTTCAGAAAAACAATATCAAATTTAAATAGCTGGGGGAGAGAAAAAAAGATTTTAGACAAACATGAAAATCAATTTATATTACTGTACAAAAAAAAAAAACATTCCCATTCACACAGGGTATTGGGAAAAGGGTGGGAGAATGGCCCTTCACACACACACTCACATTCGCTCCACTACAACACTACCTTTGTGGAACCGTGAAACCCCCCAGTTCATTAATGGTATGGGGTTGTTTCTCAGGTAGGGGCTTGGGGAAGCTTGTTGTGTTGCCTGCCAACATTAAAGTCAACCAGTTCATTTATAAGCTGCTAAATGAACATCTGGAGGAGTGCTTTGAGTTAACAGGCGCAAGCGTGTTCCAACAGGATGGTGCCCCCTGCCACAGTGCCAAATGTTATAACCTGGCTTAAAGACTGTGAGATTAAGTTCATTGAGGATTGGCCTGGTAACAGTCCAGATTTAAACCTGATTCAGAACCTTTGGCAGGTGGTTAAACACGGGTTACAAGGGAAGGACGTCAGCACTCTCCCCAAGCTGGCGAAGGAAATTAGGACTTGTTGGGATGCTATACGTACCAGGAAGCTACATGATCTTGCTATGTCCATGCCACGGCGCCTGAGGGTTATCAAGAAAGGCAAAAGATGCCCAACAAAGTATTAAGGGTAAGATTAATATTTTTTTTAGTACACTTTTATCATGCTGCAACTTGTCTGACACGCACCCAGCCTAAACTTTTGTCGAGCACTGTATATGGCCTCCAGGAGCTAATGTGGGCCTGAAGAAACGTTTTACTGGCAAAAAGCTCAGTTTGATTTCGGTAAATACAGTTTGGAAGGGTTGGGTTCGAGCGGAACTGGGCATGAGCCTTTTTATAGGCCCCTCACCATATGGGTGCAATCAGCATTCCACTATGGGACTGATGTTCTGTACCGGTGCATCAAGCACTAGGGTCGTATGTTTCAACACAATGGGAAAGTGGTAACTACCATGCAGGTCATCTAAAAGAAACCACTTGATATCAGAGATACAGGTGGCGGAGCCAATAGATAGATCCACACAACTGAAAGAATCAGTTTGAATGTTGTAAAATGTAACATGACCAGAATGCTAAAAGGATTAGTGGATAAGAGAGATTCAAGAGAAGGCCTTGATGGTCACTCACTTTATCACCCCATTGGGTGATAAAGAAATGGGGTAGGAAGTTGAGAAAAAATCTAAAAGCTTGAATGGGGGCTAATCTGGGGAATATAAAATGAAAAAAGTATAAATTCTAACGATAAGATCAACAAGGACTGTGACTGCTTGAAGAGTAGGCTGTAGAATTCAAGGCGTGCAAAGGTGATTAGTGCTCACCAGGAGTGAGACACCACCATGGGCCACTAAGGTCAGTCATACTCTAGAATTTTATAAAACTGATGATGAGGGGTATTCAAATGATGAATATTAGTGAAAAGAACATACTTTTGGCAGAAAAGTTAAATTCTGATTGATCTAACATACATCAATTTGAAGTTGAAATATTGTTAGTTCTGGGTTATTTACTATATTTTACTATTATTTTAGTTACCCATAAAAAATCAAATTTAACATTTTCTATCATCAATACATTTATGTAGTCTGAAAGATACTACATGTACTAAATGTAAAAATGTATTAGAGAGACATGAGAAGTAGGAAACCTGTTAAAAATGACTCTTAATTTAGTTTGGTCTAACTCCAAAATTGCAAGTAGCCAGTATTCATTACTGGGTGGAAGGCAATATTCCAGTAATGTTGCCAGTTCTGGTAACTGGTAACTGTTTATAGAGCATTTACATTATATTTGAATGCTAGTAAAGGCTGTGGATCATTTTAGAATAACATATAATTATTTGGTAGAGATTATTTCTTAATCTAAGTGCCATCTTTTCATTTGTAGATATACCTGCGATTAGTGTGACAATGGCGAAAATCAAGACAAGGTCCAAATCAAGTTCTCATCTGACTAACTTTGTTGGGACTGGGCAAGAGCTGACTGATGGTGTCTGAGTTACCAACAATAAGAGATAATTTGAGGTACGGCATCTACTTGAGGGAGCAAAGTGACGATGACCAAAGAAATTATGAAGTGGACCAGCTGGTAAAAGACGTGTATCAGGGCTTAAATAATCAGTGGACCAAAGCTAATGCTCTCTTCAAACCATCTGTTGTAAATCAAAAGGTCACAATAATATCAAAGATTAAGGAGGTGTGGAAGGAGGCAGTAAAGGTTTCCCTTGGTAAAGGAAAAATTGAGGTAAAAGAAAGGTTCATTGCCAAACTAGATAAGTTATTTGATATAGTGACATGCAAATATCAAATTTCCAGTTGTGGGGAAGTAGGTTGTAATGGCTGTGAGACTGAAGCCCACATTAACTGCTGTTGTAGTAAAGAGAAAAGAATACCTACTAGGGAACTGGCCTTTATTAAAGGACAAAAGGAGAAGGTTGGAAGTAAAGGTACGTTTCAAATTGGAGGTCCTGATATCCCAGAGCATAATAGACAATTAAGAGCTTCAGAAAGGAAAGAAAAAGAAAGGATAGCAACAGTTTGGGTGATGAAGTAACCTTTGAAGCTGTCCAAGAGCCAGAATCTTCCACCAGGAATAGAAAGAATTATGATGAAATTCCAAATATTGCTCTTGCTAGTATAAGGTATGGTGTCGGATTGAGACCAACTGCAGCTATAGCAACAGCAGCTTTAATAGATGATGGATTCATTACTGAGGAAGATACAAGTAAAGTAATTGATAAGAATAAAGTTAAGAGCACATGAAAAGCTAATGACAGTTATTGAACATGAGTTTGAGGAAAAATTAAGGAAGGATGGGGGAATTTCTTGTGTTCTTTTTGATGGACAAATTGATGTGACAAATTTTATGATGGAGGCCGAGGGAAGTGAAAAATTTTTTCCAGCAAAAACAAAAGAGGAGCATTACACTGTCATCAGTGAGCCTGGGAGCAATTAGCCTCTTCAACTTTGTCCCAGAAAAGGTTACAAAAGAAGAATCACATGCAGAGAAGATCGCTAAGGCTATGTTTGGATGGCTGAGGAAAAGGGGTTTGGATAAAAGCTTAATGGCTATTGGAGGAGACTCCATGAATGTAAACATGTTTAAATGCTGAAGTAATGTGAAAAATAGAGCTCCATTTGGGCAGAAAGCTTGTTTGGTTGGTCTGTAACCTGCACACTGGGGAATTCCCTCTCCATCATCTAATTATCAACCTGGATGGCCCAACACTATCTGAAAACAGATATTCCGGACCAATAGGAAAGCTCCTTGACTCTGTTACAGACATGGATATCAACCCAAATTTCACTCAATTATCTTCAGGTCTTCCTCTTACCAAGATACCTCAGGAAGTGGTGCAAGATCTTTCCACTGATCAACACTACGGCTATAGAATTGTATCAGCAATCACAGATGAAGTGCTTCCTACAGGGCTTTCTCTATTGGAAATAGGACCAGTAAACCACAGTCGCTGGCTGACCATAGCTAACAGACTTCTTCGGCTGTTGGTGTCAAAGCATGAGCACAAAGGAAAAGCATTTAAGAATCTGCAACTGATTGTTAAGTTCATCATTGGTGTATATTACCCATGCTAGTTTAACGTTAAGATTAAGCACTCTTGGACCGAGGGACCTAGGCACATTCTTTATCAACTTCACTGCCTTAAGTCTCAGAGGAAGGAGGTGTTGGATATTGTTTTGCTAACTGTTAAGAGATCAGCTTAATATGCATACAGTGAAGCCATCCTCCAAACCCTCCTATGCTCTGAAGATCAGGCGGAAAGAACTAAAGGGGTGAAAAGAATCCAGACCATCAGGGACGAAAGGGACTCAGATACTCAACTGGGAGGCTCTTTTGTAAAGCTTAGAAGGACACCAGACATCAATCGTGATGCTACCAGGATTGGAGATCTGATCAATTGGTCAGAGGATGTCTCTGAGCCATCTCTCACTTGCTCTTTAAGTACTTCTGAATTGAAAAACTCAATTGACTCTCCTATGAAAGTACCTGACTGGCCTTGTCACACACAGAGCATTGAGAGGGTTGTAAGAATGGTGATCGAGGCTTCTTCCAAGTATTTCTCACATGAAAAGAGGGATGGAGGAATCAGTGCACAAGAGACAAGTAGACGTCTGATGTCCAGAATGAGTCAAAGCAAGATTTATGTGCTCTGGTGAAGTTTAACTTTTGAATATGACCCAAAGTGACCCATGCAGCTATAGATGGAGCTTTGCATACACTTTTCTCACTCAATAAACATGTAAATTTGAGGTTACTTTGTGTTTGTGTGTACTTGGATTAAATAAAAATAGGTTACATAAGCTTGTGACAAAAGGGAAAAATTTACTTTTATTTAAATGGAAATTGATGTAGGTAGGAGCAATTGCATAACAAAATAAAGTTCTTTTATTAAAATCTACACCGGAAAATCTTTCATTTAAGCACCCTTCATTAAAGGATTTAATGAAAATATATAGTTGCCCCAAAGTATGACCCGTCCTAATGGGCCACCCCGACAGGGGGTGGTAGAGATATAAAAATAGTGAAAATGATGAAACTTGAGGAAAGGACGTTTTTCAAGTTTGTTTTCCTGCAAGCATATAACAATGTGATATTTTAGATACTAGAGAGGAAAATTCCTCCCATTTGGGAAGGATCTCCTGACAGTTCCATTAAAGAATTACTCCCATCACTCAAACCAGTGAGACACCACAGTCATGATAGTACGGGGGGCGGAGGGGCCCTCACGAACAGGTGCCATGCGAGAAGAACTCGACAGGGGTGTTATAGAAGGAGCCTCAGAACGGCGACGAAACCCAATTTAGAGGGGTGGGGCAAGGATTGTGACAGGTAAGTTGTGGTTTTGACAGACCAAAGTCAGTGGGTCATGACCAAGAGGAAAGGGTAGAGACAAGAGAGATTTGGGGGCATCACACATCAAAGGTGGGGAGGATCATCACTCCTGAAGGGAGGTCAGAAGTCATAGTTATGGAGGGTTTCAAAGGAACTGAGCTATCAGTAACAGGAAGTTAGATGCGTTATGGTCGTGGTCAGAAGGTAGTGGTATGGGTAAAGGAGATTTGGATGCATCATTACCTTCTGGGACTGGAGATATAGCGCTATTGGTGAAGTATACACCACCTCCGCCTGAGGAGAGGTTGGAAGTTTCAGTTACAGGTGTCATAGGAACAGGGATAGGAGTAAGAGAGTAAGGAATAGGGTGTACCTCAACCGAGATGGAAATTAAAGTCCTTATAGAGATTGATTTCCTGCTCTTTTTGGAAGATAGCTTCCTAGAGAGAGGGGAGGAGGAGTCGGGAGAGTCTTTACGCTTGGGCTCGAGGTCCTCAGTCATGACAATGTCAGATTGTGACGCCTCAGTAGATTCGATATAGGCTTGAATGGCGTCCAGTCTCCACCACACAGAGTGGCATCCAGGGATTGGACAGTATCTGCCAGCGCGAGGGCAATAAGGAGAGGATTGGAAAGGGGTATAGTAGGGGACCAGACTTGGGTCTGAATAGAAGACGAAGGTGATACAGCAGGGGGGGGGGGTGCATCCCAGGATGTTTGTGGAACAGATGAGCTAGTATATGGAAAACATGGGCGAGCAAAATGAGAGTCCGCTGCCATGCGTAGGATAGATATCAGAGAACCTGACGCCAGGGAAGATTAGTTTCTCCCGGACTAGTTGATGGGACTCCCGCAGAATCAAGGACAGCTAAGACCTCTTTTTAAAAGAGAAATAGGCAATACTTTGAAGAAGATGTACTATGGGACTCTTCTCAATTGGTAGAGCAGCGGGGATGGTCGCAGGAATGACCATAGCAGGCCTGTGCACAATCCACGTATGCACGAGCACGAGTCTTGAAGGCTTGTACAGAATCATGTTGGGGCGGGAAGTGACCTGAACTACCAGGATTCCATCGTTACAGGCTCACAGGCAGCGCAATTTACCGCACCGTTCATCAAAGTTCTCACTGACATAAAAAAAATATTAAGTTCTGAGAGGGAAATGTCGGATTTCGTTCTAAGGACCAAAAAGCGATGGTAGTCCAAGTCAGGTTGCACCTTTGCAGAAAACAGGTCTACCGCGTCAGAACGAAAAGAACTGGAACGAGATCCAGAAGGCGAGGAAGAGAAGCCAAAAAACTTCTATGAAGTAATTTCTAGTTTATTTTTCTCCATATACAGTAAACCCTCGATATAACGAACTATATGGGGCGGGGGGGTCGTTTGTTAAAGCCGAAAGTTCGTTAAACCCAATGGGCGTTAAAAGCAATGGAAATAACGAACCAAGTTCGTTATGGATATGTAATACATATGTAATTACTAATAAAGTTAAGTGGACTACACAACATAGTATTGATATAAACCTTGCACTGTACGAGACATGTGACACACCAACACTCACTCAGGCTGGTCGTAACGCTTGCCTGTTAAACCCAATGGAGTTCGGCCAGGAAATTTGGTTCGTTATATTGAGGTTCGTTATATCGAGGGTTTACTGTACTACTATGTTAATTAAAGGGGGAAGTGTCGCGCAGAGCGGAACCCACCTAGGCAGCCGCATCCCCCGATGTGCACCTTCAAAGTGAAGGAGGTGTCCGTGCACACCTCAACAAGCACCATAGTTTGAAAAACCAAAACCTGCGTGCTTCGGCATAACGAGAGCTGCGGTTCAATAGCTGTTGGAGTCGACGCTACAGAGGTGGCATCTGAGCCGCATAAAATGAGATCGAAAGGTCGGCCACGAGAACATCTGCCGGCAGCACCAAGATGATGCTCAGGGCAAAGAGTGTAAAAATGAGGACACTTCTCTGCGCGACAGCAACCTCTTCCTGCTCAATTGGGCCAGAGGGAGCTCCCCCCCCCCATCGATACGCGGAATCAACGATCTCACAAAAACTCTTGGGATAAAGATTGGGAGGCATTCCCTCTCCCCCATCTCGCAGAGTCTCCATGATACCGTATAGCCATTCGGTATCATAGGCTTTTTCCAGATCGAAAAAACTGTGGCGTAGTGCTGTCTACGAAGGAACGCCTCGCAAACAGCATTTTACAGTGGTCGCAAAGCGTCCAACGTGGAGTGGAACTTGCATTAGCCTCACTATGCGGAAAATAAGTGGCCTCCGCTGTCGAGGAAAAAGCCTAATCTAACATTTTCCAATTTCTCCATCAACTTGCAAGATGAGCTTTGCCAACCCTGCCCACCATTCAAATGAATTTGTCCTAGAGTTTTAACCATAAAGGATGGTGCCAGCGCAGCCAAGTTATATGTGTACTGGAAGGTGAGCAGAGTCAATGGCCAAACACACCTGAGCCTAATACTTGCCTTAGCCAGCAGGCTTTCAGCTCTCACAGCAGGTAGTGACCTCAGAGTAGACACTGACACTCAACTAAGGATCCATAAGAGGACAAAAGTGCACTGGACAGCCAAAACCTCTGTGGATAGAAGAGCAAGTTTGGAAAAGGGTAGGTAGATATATAATAAAGATAAGTAGAGATAGGTGGGTCCACTAATGGGTAGGGTAGGTGATTACCTATTATTACGAGGGGCGGTAAATAAGTTTGGCGAATCGGTAGGTCAAAACAGAGGAAGGGGGATGGCTGTTTGTGGGGATGTTAAGACAAGTTATGACAAGTCAGGACCTGCAGCCACACGCACCTGCCTCGTCTATTTAAGAAGCAGTAGCTGATCGCAGATAGTCAGTCACAAATCTTTCAACAATGGAGAAGGTTGAGCACCATGCAGTGATCAAATCTTTGACCAAGGAAGGCAAGAATGCAAAAGAGATCCATGAACGCATGGTTGCAGTGTACACCGACACCGCCCCTTCCTATGCAACCATTGCTCGCTGGAATAGGGAGTTCCGCCATGGTCGTGAGTCCCTTGAAGATGGCCACCGTCCAGGACGCCCGTCAGACGTGACCAACGAGGACAATGTGACCCGTGTGGAGAGGATCATCCTCGAAAATCGACGAGTGAAGGTAGAAGAAATCGAGCGAGAACTTGGAATATCACATGGAAGTGTTATCAACATCATCCACGACAATTTGGCCATGACCAAGGTCTCTGCCCGTTGGGTCCCTAGAAACCTCACGCCCCATGATCGACTTCAATGTCATCAAAGTCCACAAGGCCAGAGTTGCACAAGCTACCCTGCGTGAGTGCGGATTCAAGGAGCTCAAACATCCCCCCTATAGTCCAGATCTGGCCCCTAGCGACTACTTTTTATTCCACCAGCTCCAGGCTGCACTGCATGGACGCCAGTTTGGGGAAGATAAAGATGTCCAGCTCGCCGTCCAGGAGTGGATTGAACAGCAGTCGGGAGATTTCTGGTTGTCGGGAATTCGAAGCCTCGGGGACAAGTGGCGCAAGTGCATTGAAGTCGAGGGTAGTTATATTGAAAAATAATAAAACACTTTTCCTCATATCTCGTTTTCTTATATCCGAATTGCAAAACTTATTGACCGCTCCTCGTATTATACCCTGGTGCTAGGGGATCCCATGTTGGCATGCAATCCACCAAAGCAGCATGGCTACAGACTGTACAGGTGGAAACAGTACTCCTGGTACAAAGTGCAGGTTGAGGGGATAGTTGTAATAATAATAATAAATGATAATAACAATAAATAAAAATAAGGTAGTGCTAAGAGGGGGCAAGGGGAAAGTGCACCAACAACTTTCCCCAACACTGTTGAGTAGGACAACACTCAATAGAAACAAAGCAGTAAGGCAGGCTTCAGATCAGTAGATAACCCCTCCACCCTCCCAATACCAATTCAGGAGATAATTAAAAGGAGATTCTGAAAGGCTCTGAAGAATATTAAGAATAGACAAAGAAAAATACTAATGGATCAGTTGAAAGATTAAGTCTTTCAGCAACCCTGGATATTCATCCCCTTCACATGCTACTAATGAAATGGTCACAATACAGTCAAAGGTAAAAAAATGAAACTAACAAATTTCCTTGCAAGCTTGTCCAACTAAAGCAACTTACCTCGATTTATCTGGATACTCTCTCCTCTTTATAAATTCTGAAGCTCTTCCATTGTCCTTGGCAATATTGGCTTTCAAAGTTCTCCCAAACATATCACAGTCATTTACAGCTTTTACACAATTCCATGCTGACTCTGGATCACTGAACAACAAGAATGCAACACCTTTGCTTTTCCGTGTAGTCTTATCCTTCATAATGGTCACCCTAAAAATTCAAATTTTTGCCTTAAGATAATTGAAATAAAAAGAGAAAAATTTGGATTTTTTTTTAAGGAAAATGTTGGAATTAGAGAAGTGAAAATTGGTAGAAAATACATAGTCAAGTAGACTAATAAGTACTTGCATCACTTGGGTATGTCTTAGGAAGTAGAAACAACACTTGCTATGTTGGGTTGGGTTGGTGACAGTTATCTGCGGTTCAGTTCCCATGTTAATGAGTAGATGACTACTGAAGCATTAAGCAACATGACTGGGTGACTTAATGGGCTTGGCTTAGTGGAAAAGCCACTCCTGATTACACCAAAGTTAATCCAGATCTGGTGTGGTAATTCGCTAGATGGAGGCTTGATTCAGGTCACTTTCATGGTGATTACCATAAGCTGTAGTGACTGAGGGTTAGGATCACACATTAAACTGTAGGTTCCCACTGAGAAATAAAAGGCATCGTAAATTAGTGTAGATGAGTGCAAGAGCCTCTATCATTTTGTTAGGGGGAAAAGGGACTACTAACTCAGTAATGATGCTTCATAATGAAGCAGATCCTCTTGCACAGAAAGTAAATATAAACACACATTGTGTATCTTGGTGTTGTCTCAGCTGTGCTTTTGTGGGGCAGGAAGTAAATATATGTTGAACTTAGTCTGGTTCCTAGTAGCAGTCAGGACAAATGTTTATATTGGTCAGGCTAGTGCAGTATTTGTGTGTGTAGTTTTGTGAGAGGGCTGCACCACAATTTTGCCAGGGTGACCTGTCAGCAGTGTGTGATGGATCTTTCCTCATCGCTGATGTCTGGGGAATAGCAGAGATGATGGTCTAGACCCAAAGATTGTATGCCATACTGTGGTATATGTATGGATAATTTTGTGGGTCATGGAAGTCTGGTTTTGGGGTGAAGAGATTTCTTGGAGTGTCTCAGTGTAGTACGGGGTGCAGTTGGTAATTTTGTAACTGTTGGCAACTCTCAATTCTGCGCATGTGTGTTGTCTGCCATTGGTTCCCTCTTTTTTCTATAATAGCAGACTTAGTTGCGCATCATCTGTGAAGAAAGCAATAATATGACTGAATTCAATCTTCCCAAAATTTAGAGAAGGCAAGCTATGCTGCCTCCTGGCAGCACATCCTCAGCTGCAGCCTCTTTCACTCCTTCATACACCCCATTCATACAATCCATCCACCTACATACCATTTCTTACCTATCCAGATATTCAGTCAGAGCAGTTCTTGATGAATTTCCTCTGAAATTAAATCAAGCCTAGGAAGACCATAAGCTGCCTTACTATTAGGAAAATGTCACACTTTCTCTATAAACATCCCATTTTCATATTTCCATCTCACTAATCTTATGCCCAAGAAACTCACCTTCTTTGACAAACCTGGTCCAACTTTGTAAACAGATGCATCCCATGCTTACTGTACACACACACTGTCACCACACACATAGGAAAATGCTCTTTAATAGTCCTTTCATTCACCTTCTGATAATCCACACACAATCTCAATATTCTATCTTGCTTTCATATCAGACTATTCCATGGACTTTTACTCTTCAATCACACCAAACTGCTCTAATTCTTTCATTCAAACAACATTCTATACACATCTTTTTCCTAACTCAGTTAAATGCTCTTCCAATCGTACCACAGCTCTCACTTCCTCATTTGTCCACTCACTAACTGTCTCATTTCCTACATTCACATTCACAGCAATCAAATCACTATCATTCCTATAATCAATAACTGTATACAAGTGACCCATTACATCACCAACCTACACAGCTCTCAATCCAGGGTGACTCATCAATCCAGGCAACCTTGCACACACAAAGGGATCAGTCACATTCATAAATCCACCAAACACATAGGCCACTCGCCATAGTTATACACAGTGGTTTTTTTTATCCAAATCACTGCTATCCAAACCAATCCCCAATCGATCAACTCATCAACTTTCACTACAGACACCTTCCTTATCCAATCTTACAGTCTCCTTCGCAACTAATTCAATCCTACCAAGTCTCCCAGTGCACACCTCATGGTTATCACACCCACAAAAAATGGTCCATAATTTTGAGAGGGTAGAGTAGGGAAATGTGGTGGTATGATGCAGGTTTTCAGACATCTGGAATAGAGTTATAGGAGATAGAGTGGTTGAAGATTGGTGAGGGCGTGAGTGCCTCTTGGACCAAGGTGTTTCAGTGAATGTTTGATATGATGTCAGCCCATCTGGTGACTGCCACCAAGGGTATAAGTTGCTACAATTAAAATTTCAACTTAGTACCCTTAGGTTACTTTGAAATTCATGAAAACCAAACTAAACAAACATATACAAAAATAAAAAAATAAAGGAACAAAGGCAAGAAGAGGAAAGTATACTCCAGCATCAGGGGAAGTCCCACCTCCCCCCCTCAATGCAGGAACATACAACCTACAACAAAGAAAGTAAAATGGAGGAGGCCAGACTCCTAAAAAATTCAAATAATCCACAAATTTCTATGCAAAAACCTATCCCGTAAGCGAAGGAGAGGAGAAGTCTCCTCTGCGGCTATAGAGATATGGAGGGTCCCCTGCGCAAGCACAGGGGGGGGGACCTCCATTTTTTCGGTGGAGCTGCCCGAGGGCGACTCCGTTGGTGACACAGGGGAAATTAGGGGGAGATTTTTATGTTTCTCATTATTGGACATGGTGACCCTATTTGTTTCACGGGATGCAATTGCTCATCACCTCTCGCAGTTGCCCGCATTGCAAGAGGTGCTTACAGGCCTGGCAGAGCCAGGCACCGCCATTTGGGACCACTCCTCCCGCCTGGTGGCCTGGCAGTCCATCGGCATGGCAGCTCCACCTTAGATGCGGCGTAAAAAGATAGATTGTGAAGAGGAGAGGAAAAGGGATGTGAGGAAGGTATGGGTGAGGATGAAGCAGGTTGTTAAAAAAAAAAACATCCCGAACCGGAGCTCAGGGTTTAGGGAACGTTTTCCCCTCCCCCCTCAGCCCCGATCCGGGATGGTTGGCTTGAGAAGGTCAGCATCTACCCTGTGAAATTAGAGGCTGACCAGAGAAAGTTGTGGGAGAGGTTGTATGAAAAGCAAAGAAACAAGTGTTTTGAAGGAAGAAGAGGCTAAGCTGGGGTCCGACGGGGTGCTGAGTCCCATGAGCATGGCAGCCAGGATGGCAAATCGTCGCACCCCTTACAGAGCATCAATTTAGCAACCCTTAGTATAAATGACCTTTGGATTTAGTGCCCACCTTAAACCTATTGACCATGTGTCACATTTAGCATCTAACTAGTTGATAAATGTGGCAGCATTCAACCAGAGTGACCACTAGATGTGTTTAATGATTGGCTTGGTCATAAAATTAGAGAGTTTGTTGATAAACTATCAGCTTGTCTCAGTTACTTCTGGTATGAGTAGGTGTAGGAAGGATGCAACAACCTGCCACTATCCACTTTGTGCCAAGCTTTCAGTTCATTTACTACCATGCTAAGTACAAGATTGTATTTCTGTGTATTGTACTCAATTTTATCAATGTATATCCATTCTTACCCATGTTTCTGTATAATCTAACAAAATTTCAGGTGTATGTACATTGTTATTTATCCCTGCAAAGGATATTAGGTTTGCAAACATCTTAGCGATCTACTCCCTTACTCTAACAACTGGTGGTCAGTAAAGTACCCTTTAAATTACAACCATTGGATATAGGATTTTGAGATGTATCCCTCCTCCAAATTGATTGTTAGGGTGGAGGGTTTACTGTATTGCAATGAGTAACTAAATTTTGAGTCTCATAATTATGAATACAAATAATTTCTAAGTAATTTTGATGCTAGAAAAACTTTTAACCTACATACTTGCAAATGATTTAAAAGTTGATCAATATGTGCACTCAACTATTTATTAGAATTACATTTATTGTCATCAGTGACTTCTAACTTTATTGAAAGGTTAAAAGCACTTTAGGCTTATTAAATAAAACTTTCAGTAATTACTATACCTCACAACTTTTCCATATTTTGAAAATATTTTAAAAAGATCAGAATTTGTCAAAGAAAAAGGTAAATTTGAAATATAAGCTGTACTTCGACTTGGTGCCAATACATTTTTTCTTTTAATTTCAGAATCAAATCTCAAGGTTTCCATCATAAATGTGCATTAGTGAAACCAATTTGACTTTCTCTAGGCTGAGATCTGTCAAGAAAAGCTCATCAATAACAATAACAATCATATTACAATAATTTTACTCAGATTCCTCCAACAATAATTTATCTTGCCAGTACAAAGTAAAATCCCACAATTATATCTTAAAGTTTTTAAATAAAAAGTCCTTAAAATAGTGAAGTTAGAGTAAGTGAAAATATGGAAGGTACATGATAAAGTAACAGGGAGTGGAAACCACTTGGGGTACAAGCGGCTAGAAAGGTACGAGACTCTACAGAACATATATGGAGCTCTCACTAGCCTAGTGGATAGAGCGTTGGATTTATAGCATTGAAGCATCACTCTGATCCCTGCAAGTATGGACACAAAACTTTCAGTGGTGTCATGGTGGATATGATGAAACATCTGCAGGGATAAATAGCTCCATATTTATCACTATGTGTATAGCAAATAACACTAGCATTCCCTTCCTGTCTTCATAGGAGAACATAACCACTCTCATCTCTGTTCTGGAACCCTGCTGATGGATTATTAGCATCTTCTATTCGGGTCCTCACATCCACATACCCTGACATTGTTGTATAAAAGAAAAACATGCAGTGATTGTGAGAGTCCTGTAAACAAAGGGTTTTTTTGAAGTAGAGAGGAAGATGAGAGGGGAGATATGAAATGGGCAAATATCCTACAAACTTTTTTTATGTTGACTACCGGGATATTTTCACACTGAGTGAGAACAGAAGGCGCAATCACAGCTTCAAACTTGAACTGAAGCGTTACAACCGCAATCTGGGTGGAAATTTTTTCACCTACAGTATCTGTGGTAAGTGGAACGCACTTCCAGTGGAAGTTGTCAACAGTGAGTCTGTTGACCAGTTCAAGTCAAGACTAGACAAAGTCTTGAAAAGCGGCCGTTCAGGGACACAAAACAATTGAGCAGCCATGTGCCTGTTCGATTGCTAGTCCAAAGGTACCCTCTTTGAATGGACCGTAAGGTCTCTTAGGGTACTTACTTTCCTTGTTACTCCTTGTTACTCTCTCCAATTTTCCATGAAGTTAAAAGTAACCTTTTAGTTTCAGGATGTCCTGTCATGTGTGCAACCTGTATGATTGTGTGTGCTTAATGCCTTTCCTAGTCTGCCTGCATTTTTGCCTCTGCTTATTTTTCTACTAGGCCCTCTAAGGTAACACATTATGCTTTGCATGGCTTCTTTTTTTATTGTTCTGTTTGTCTTGCGTGACACTAATTAATTTTTATTATACCTGTATATATTGTTTCGTGTTCTACCAATAGGTTAGTTTATGTAAAGATAAAAGCAAATTATTTTTTATTTCTCTTCTCAGGCCAAGGAAACTTTAGCCCCAATGAAAGCTCAACTCAAAGGAACTTGAGCAAAGCTCATCACTTTCACTGATTCGGAAATTTGAAAATTGTACCAATGTGCTATCTCTTATCATGATTGTAATGCATGTAGAGAAACTGTATAGTGTCAATTTCCTTTATGTACATTTGATTCCGGTTGAGGAGTGTCCTGGAGTTTAGCAAGTGACCTCAATCAGTCAATCCAGAACTATTTTGTACTCATTTTCTTCTTGAAACTAGTCTTGTGACTGTGTTCACTTGTCTATGTTGTGCTAGTGTGGGCTTGGCTCTTGTTAGGCTAGAAGTAAAGCATAGAGCACTAGTGTAATAATTGGACATTACTGTTTTTCGGAAAGTAACCAGTATCCATTAATATAATTTTGGATTCATTGCATTTTGATCACACACTCGCCTGACTCATTTCTCTTCATGAGTAATAATTACTAACCAGTTGTAATCCCTCCTGAATTTCACCTTCGTTTATTCTGGTTCCTGGTATGTGGATCAAAATTTAAATATATATGAATATTTGTTATGGTTTCTAAATATAAATATTTGTAAATAATTGGGGTTGTATATGTATTAGGGTAAATAAGTTTCTGTTATTTTCTCTTAAATTTAATCTTAAGGATTCCTATTTTTTCTTTATCCAAGGTTAGAAATCCAAAGAAATTAGGAACCTTAACCTGGGCTGATTTGGTTGCCTTCCTGCCAGAATATGAAGGTGGTTGCTAACCTTAATGATTTATAAGAAGCTAAGGAGCTAGGGCTCATAAGGGTTGCCTCTTCTCAATGAAACTTTTATGTAGTTATCATATCGGTTTTAAAAAACATTTATACTAGGGCTATTAACTATATAATCTGGGAGACTATTCACTTTTGTGACTTCTCTTGAATCAAAGAAGTTGTTCCGCTTGGTGGTCCAGTGTCTGGGTTTCAGTAATTTTAGGCTGTGACTCCTGATTCCAGCTTGCCTTTTGGTGCCACTTGCTGCCAGTTGGAACAACTGATTCGGGTTGATATTTTAGTGGCCCCTTAGGATCTTGAAGACTTCAACTAGGTCGCCCCTGGTCCTTCCCTGTTCTAGGCAGTTTGTGGAGTCCTGGCACTAGTTTGGTGGCTTTTCTCTGGACCTTTTCAAGGGTATTTATGTCTCCTCAGTTTTTGGGGGACCAGGCCTATACTGAGAACTCCATAAGAGGTCTGACCAGGGCCAGGTAAAGGGCCCTAAACATTTTAATGTCCATATATGTGAAAGTATGTTTGATCCTCCCCAACATCCAGTTGGCTCCAGCAACTACTTTGAAGATGTGAGTTGTGGGCTTTAGGTTTGATGTAACATGCACCACAAGGTCTTTCTCAACATTGGTGGTTGCTAGTCGCACTCCACCCAGAGTAGGTGTGGCTTTGGTTTCCTCACCCCAGGTACATCACTTTATATTTTTCCTTGTTAAAACTCAAAAGCCATTTGTTACTCAATTCATGCAATATGTTGAGGTTATCTTGAAGTTTTTGGATCGAGTTGGGGCATATGTAGAGGGTTGTGCTGAGTAACCAGCGGAATTCACTCCAACATGGTTTACCAATGTCTCCTATGGGAGTGCTCATATTCAAATACCCCCGATGCAGAATGGGGTCCCATCTTCCAGATCAGGAATGGGGTCCACAATTACTGGGTTGGTGTCAAAACACAATACCACATGGACACCACCAATTAAGAAAACCAGCCCTAGGTACCTTCAGGTTTGCCAATGATTGTCATTCTGTTTAGGTAAATTTTCTGTCATCACATGATGCACTTGAACCACACCAACCCGCCAAAACTAAAATACTCTCATTCAACATTCACTTGGAGACGATCAGAACCCAACACCTCAAGAGAGTATTGAACTCATCCCACCCCAACTATCACCTAACAACAAAACTCCCACAACCCACAGAAAAAAAAGAAGCCCAGGCACACCACTTCC
Source organism: Ceratothoa steindachneri (assembly GCA_963969495.1). NCBI lineage: Eukaryota > Metazoa > Arthropoda > Malacostraca > Isopoda > Cymothoidae > Ceratothoa > Ceratothoa steindachneri. The sequence goes on from OZ018332.1 coordinate 79,334,087, forward strand.
AATGCCACAGCCTAATAAAACCCAACCATACCACCTTTACTGAAAGCCACCTGATTTTTTTTTTGGGGGGGGAGCATCTGGCAATAGCCTACAAGGGCATAAGTTGCTGCAATTATCTTATAGCCTAATGCTAGGTCACATAAAAAAAAAAAACAGGAAGGAAGAGGAAGCACGTTCCAGTGTTGAGGAGAGGCCTGCCTCCCCACAGCATGGGAGTCAAAATAAAGGAGGCCAGACTCCTCTAAGAAGTCAAATAGTCCAAAAGTCTGTATGTACAAACCCATCCTGAGTACAATGGACAAGCGATACCATGTACAAAGATCACCCAGAATGTAACATTCAGCAAGAATGTCCTAGAGGGGGAACACACTGGGCAGAGTGAGGTGAAGTTAAATCTTGCAGCAGTAGTGATCGCATGTGTTCTCAGTGAGCTCTCTATTCAGTGATATTTTGTATTTGTTTTTTTTGGTGTAATATATTTAAGTTTAGGAAGATAGTTTACATTGAGTGTTAGACAAAATATTCAAGGATTTTTTTAATTATATTTTAAATTAAATCAGGAAATAGCTCCCATTTGTTTACATTTCAGAGCAGCCTCATTTTCTCCCCCCTTTTTATTTACACTTTTTGATTGCTTTACCTTGATGAGGGTCTTCAATCCCTCACCAGTCACTGCTGGGGAATTCTATGTTGACACTAGGTCATGGATTTTGATGATTTTTTGCATGCAAGTTGGGTCTAGTGAGATAACATCACATACCAATTTTTACGCCTCTGGGTCACCCATTGGCATTTTTATGACCAGGTCAATTTTTGGTCAAACTGGTTGACCAAAAAAGTTTGAAAGGTCATAACTTTAACTAGAGTTAACCAATCAGAACAATTTTGGTACCAAAATTCTCAAGAGAAAAAGATCTTTTAAATGAGTGGAAGAATGACATTGATGACCATTTTTGCCATGATAACCCTTTTTTAACTCTTTGACCTTTGACACTGGCCAAAGTGCAACTTCGATACTCCCCAAAAAATTTCTAAAGTGAGCGGCCTATTTATCCTCCATAGCTCCAGGAAAAATAAAAATGGGATCTCCATGGGTTTTGAATCCATGGGCATTTATATACCATCAGTTGGGTGGTATTTTCAGTCATGTCGCTCTACTGGGGCTGTTTATGACTTCAGAAAGTGTTAGTAAATAGTGATTTTGAGAAAGTTTGATGTATCTTGAGACAGTCATCATATTTCAGTCTTTCCAAACACAACCTCTTCCCCTTCCTAGGCTGCCCTGCCTTTTTTCAGTCTTAGATTCAATAAAACAAGAGATTATTTTTTATCATTTCAGAAATGTGAGACAAACAACATAATACCTTTCAAATATTACAAATTTAAAATTTTTATTACCTATACAAAATGTTATTTAATACAAAACATTAGACAAAAGATTATTTAAGACAAAAATTTAAACAAAACATTATTTAATAAATACCTAGGTAATCATTTGAGCAGAGCCATCACTTTGTTTGTTGCATCAGACAACTCCTTGCTAATCATGTAACTTCTTCCTGTTGCAGTTTTTGGTTCTACTGACACCAAAATGTCAGAAATGTCCATAGTACAAGAATCTTCTATTTCAGGGAAGCAAAAACTGGAAGAGGGTCCATGTGGGTGAAGAAATTTCACAGTCACCTCTCATGACTATGGAAAAGCTTCAGTTATGCAAGCAAGCCACCAATGTCCATCGTAAATCACAGTGACATAGCTTGCAAGTTTTCCATTGAACAACTGGACATAAAATATTTTTTGTGACTGATTCTAATCTAAAAGTCTCACAGAGACTAAATGGGCAAACTTGGAGAGCCTCCTTTGATATTGGAATGAACGAATGAAGTTTTTGTGTGACTGGAATAGTTTTAGTTGCAGGTCTGGTTTTCAAAAGTTCTTCCTCCTGTTCATATTCCTTTTGAGTTCCATATCCAAACTTCATATTCCGAAGAGTTTCAGTGAATACAAATAAATCTCTTGGTGATACAATCTTTTTGTCATAAGGTCTTCTCAAGCTCTCTTTAGTAGCCTCCCTTTTGATGGTGCCACCTACACTTGTCTGATGGGCCCTTCCCATGGCTAGTGGCAAAAAAATGCCATTCTGCTTCTATACCATATTCCTCTTTATGCCAACAAAGATTCTGAAAAGATTTACAGTTTTTATACTGTGCTGCAGATCCGCCTGAAAAGTAGTAAATTTTCTTTACCGTTTTGAATACTGATTTCAGATACTCTATCAACATTCGCTGAAATAGATGCACTGACACATTATCGTGGATGTTACACTCTGAAATTATGGTGTATGAGTCATGACAGAGTTTTCCATCTTTAATGTGAATAAACACCCAAGGATGTATTGTCACCTGTGCACAATTCCAATGATATCCCTGGGCTGCGTCTTGTATTACGAATGAATAGTTTTCTGAAAAATCACCAATTACTACAAATTTACCATCTGCAATATTGTTTTTCACAGTTTCCAAGTACTGTGCTTATGATTTTGCAACAAAATCATGTCGCACCAAAGTTTTGACACAATCACAAAGTCTATCCATGAAATCATCAAGCGATAATACCATGGTTACCAGCTTAGATCTATCAGTTGATGTCCACTGTTTGAATTCAATACTATCCACATTCTCCTGTTCATAAAATCCAAATAGTTTTGCTTTTAGTTGATCCACAGGTGGACAGTACTCACCCGATCTCATATAGCATGCTGGACAGGCTGGATTACATACGACAGACAACTAGATGATGGTAAGAGGGTAGATGAGTGATATCAGACATCTTGGATCTAACCATCATCAGTTTTACATACTGAGTGAGTTCCACTGCCTCCCGCAAGAACACACTCACGTGGCCATAGCCTAGCAAACTTTGAGAATGATACTTTTACTTCAGGGTACTTCACTTTGAAACTGCTATGAAGTTCCTTCAAATTGTTGAGAACAAATCGTTTCTGTAACCTCTGCTTTTCCCCTTCAATTTGCACTACTAGACAATCATTCTTTCCTGGTCAAACCAGACTCATGTTATCACTACAATAATATTCAAGGACTAAAGATTTGAGTTCCTCAGGAAGCACTCTGCCGAGCTTAGGATTAGGTGAAGCTAACATTCCTTTCTCCTTTAGTATATGGTGAGCTTGTATGGCCATTCTCTGCGGGCAATCAAACTTGTTCATGAGTTTTCTAATGCTCATACCGGTTGCAAATATGGTTAGAATTCTGATTTGATCTGCACGGCTCGATTGCCAATATTTTTCCTTTAAAGACGGGATGACTTCTCGCATACAGTTCATGTTACATCTTTGCGGCACATCTCCTTGTTTTCCTGAACTTATTACTACCCATGACCAAATCCAACTTTCTCCTAACAGATTCTTCAACTTTTAACCTTTTCTCAGGTACGTAAGTCGGATGCCTTTCGGCTCTCACCGATGAAAGACAATGATTGGTTCAGTAAGTCAACTTCAACTTCCACATCTGAATCCTCTTTTTGTTCAGATGCTGAAGTTCCGGACTCCTCTGGAGTAATTTTTGCTCCATTGGTAACTCTGAAAGTTTCTTCCTACAAATGGAACAAACCTTATCTTTGCTAAGAAGAGATGAGAACTTCTGCAAAAGCTGAACAGAAACATTTCTTAGGTCTTTCTTTTGCAGGGATTTATGGATCTTCAGTGGATCGCTGCAGTACTTTCGATTCGCCATCTTAATGAAACAAAGCCTGAAAAAGATCCAAATAGTGAATTACTGTTTATAAACAATATACAATAAATTAATTAAAATAAACACCTATATAAATGATTGAAGCAATTATATTTAAAATTGCCAATATACAATATCAATATAACTGCTTCAATCATTGTAGTACTAGAAAATTGGTAGGTAAGCAAAGAAAGAAGTCCATAATAATCATCAAGTATTATATCTTAGTAGAAATAGGTCAAAGTTTAGGTTAAAAAGGCTATAGGTTGGTAGACTGGTTTATAAGTAACAAACATTTCCATTAGCGCTTTTTAAGATTTGATTCTTCATAAATTTGCAGAGAAGTGGACAAAACACAAGAAAAGAGTAGCTATTAAGTTAGCTAATGGCTACATCATAATGCATTGCTGAGAATAGGTTTAATACACTTAGTTTAATTTTTCCTCCATACCTATTTTTGGAGGGTATAGCTACCTATATTCTGTAGGTGGTACATTCAGTTTTGATCAAATTAAAGGATTTGGTGAAAATTGCTTCTCTCATTTGAAATAGCTCGGCATAGTAAAAATATGTGATCAATCAAAAGTCACTATTAATTAATGGGTGTTCATTTTTGATGCCTAATAAGTAATAAATCATTCTCCTCTTTTTCATAATATAATAATTTGGTAGGTAGGTAGATATATAAAAATCATTAGGTATTTCAAAATTATCAAAAATAAATAACAAAATTACACACCTGGAAATTATTTTCGGATCTGCAGATAATCTCACAATAAATATTAAGTAGGTAGTTTAGAAGATATCTTGAAATTATTTAAATTTATATATTGAAGACATAAATGACATTGGTATCTGAAAATCATACATTAATTAGTTAAGGATTAATGAAAGGCAGTTAAAGATTGCTTTTCATGTTACATTGATTTGGTAAGATTACCTATATAAGGTTGGTGGTTACCTAGGTATATTAGGTGTATATAGGCAGTGATGTATTATTTATTGATTCAAAAAGATTATATAAGAGGTATATAGACCATGCCATGGTTAGGACTTACGTAGGTATGTGATATCACCATAATTTTGGGGTCAATAATACTTTTAGTAGGTATACCCAGTGTCACATAATTGCCCATAGATTCTAAACCCATGGAGATCCAATTTTTATTTTTTCTGGAGCTATGGAGGATAGAAAGAGGTAACTTTAGAAAAAAAATTGGGATGATCTGAGTTGCACTTTGGCTGGGGTCAAAGGTCAAAGAGTTCACAAAATGGTCATCATGTCAAAAATTGTCATAGAAACATCATTCTTCCAATCATTTGAAAGATCTTTCTCCTGAACATTTTTGTACTAAAATCATTCAGATTGGTTAATTCTGGCCAAAGTTAAGACCTCTCAAAGGTTTTGGGTTAATCAGTTTGACCAAAAATTGATCTGGACATAAATATGACCACAATGACCAGATAAGCCTCATACTTAGTATGTAAACTTTATTCATCATGACCACCAACAAATGATGTAAATTTCATGCGATTCTGTGACCAAGGTGTCAGGAGGGTGTGTATACGTCAGGTAGAATGCCCCTGCTGCATCTTCCAACCAGTAGGGCAGGAATAAGACTCAAGGCAAGCAAAACCACAGGGGAAAAAGGAACTAAACAAACTCAAAGTAGGGGGGGCGGCCAAGAAACGGTTCAACTTTCCACTTAAAAACAACAACCGAACTTGCACTGACAACATCGTCCGGGAGAGAATTCCAGAGATTAACAACACATATAGAGAAAAAGAGAGTAGGAGCATCCATATTTGAGTGGAGTAGCAGGATTTTTTTGCTGTGACTATGAGTTCTGTTGTCTCTTCTACATTTAAACAAATTAAACAAGTGGGGACAATGACCATTTAGGATCTTCCAAGCCATAATTAGGTCTGCATGGAGAAGGTGTGCTTTGATGGAGAAAGGCCCAAATTAGATAATCTATCAGCATAAGAAAGATCAGAAAATCCCCAAATCTTTTTTGGCCATCTCCTTTGTATAGACTCCAACAAGTGCAAGTCGCCAACATAGCCAGTATTCCACACCGCACAGCCAAAATCAATAATAAGTCGAATATGAGTGATGAACACTTGGACCATGAACTTAACTGACCTACAAATTGTGCCTCTAAGAATATTATTGGCTACTCCATTTGCCTTACATAAATTTTAGTGAAGAATCAACAAGGACTCTCAAATCTTTCACAGAGGTCTTTAAAGGAATAGGGTAATTATTCACCAATGAAGTACTCCCCTATAGGGATAGAAATCAATTGACTAAAGCAAATATGTACACATTTATTAGCAGAAAAAGAAAGGCCCCAAGATCTACTACTATGAAAAAGCAAAGTAACATCCTGTTGAAGAGAAAGACTAAAGTCTGTACTAGTGATTACCTCAGTAATGGGAAGAGCAAGATATAATTTAAGATCATCCGCAAACAGGGTAAATTTGCATGACAAACCTGCAGCAACGTAATTGATAAAGATAAGGAAAAGCACAGGACCAACAACTGAATAGTTTTGAATAGTTTAATTCGGTAGCGATCGGACATGTTCTCTGTGAGCTCTCTATTCAGTGAGGTTTTTCATTTTTTATTTTTCGGTGTAATATATTTAAGTTCGGGAAGATAGTTAACTTTGAGTATTAAGACATAATAATAAAGAAATTTTTAATTATATTTTGAAAAGTTTCTCAGTATGGCTGTTGCTTTGGATGATGTGAGTATGCCTTTTGATGTAAGCTTACCTATTTACCTATTTCAATAACATGGGAGGTTAAGAGACTGTCTTGTATTTCTCCCATCTCGACTCTAACGATGAGTAGACGCACAAAACACTTGAATACAAAATTTAAATTGTTCACTCAAAAATAAATTCATTAGAATATAATCTCCTTTTAATACTAAAATATAGTTCCATATCAATATGTAAAAATATATCAAAATTTATTTTGCTATTCATATATAACATCAATAATAACAATCAATAATCACAATTGTCCAACCTTGACTTGAACAAGCCAATAGTTGCTGCATTTACTACTTCTTCTGGCAGTGCATTCCAACTATTAACTACTCTGACACTAAAGGAGTTACCTCTAGCTAAGGTTCTCTAATGACCTCTTTTCTTTAGTTTATAAGTATTTGAACGTGTGTTGGTCTCAGTGTATTCGAAGAAGAGCTTATAGTCAATATCCTCAAATCCATTTAGGATTTTATAAGTTTCTATTAAATCACCTCTTCGTCTCCGCTTCTCAAGTGTTGTGAGACCCATTCGCTCACATCTTTCCTCGTATTCAAGATCCCTCAATTCTGGAACAAACTTAGTTGTACGTCTTTGGATTTTTTCAAGTTCAAGTATGTCCTTTTTGTAGTACGGTGACTAGCTGTGTGTATGTAGTTTGTGATTTTTGTGGTGTTGAAAGAAGAGCAAATGTATCTGAATGCCCGGTTTGTTATGTGACAAGTGCAAATGTGGCTTTGGTAGAGGAGGTGAGTCAGTTGTGTGATGAGTGCAAGAGATTAAGTGAATTGATAAATGAAGTGAGAAGGGATGCGAGTGTACGCATAAAGAATGTGGCTGGGACCAGGAGGGTGGAAGATAGGCCTACACTAGGGACTGGAGAAAAAGAAGTGACTGATGTGAGTGAAGATGAAGTGGTAGATTAAATGAGAACAGGAGGGAGGGTAATGCTAGGCCTAAGGGGACTAGGAGGATGACTGAGGTGCTTGTGATGGGTGACTCTCAGATTAGATATTTAGATAGGAAGTTGGTTGCAAGCAAATGGAAGGGAGTGAGAGTTTTGTTTGCCAGGTACTGGTGTAAATGATGTGTCTGAGAGGTATGATAGTCTGGTGTCTGGGTGTGAGAAGGATGCAGTTGTGATTACGCATGTGGGAGTAAATGATGTAAAGAAGGTGGGTTCATGGAAGTTACGAGAGAGGTACAAAAGGTTAGTTGAAAGGATGAGTGAAAGTAGTGAAAGGTGTTGTTTCAGGTGTGCTTCTGAGATTGGATGTAGGAATGGAATGGTTGTCTCGTGCAATTGGACTGAATGAGTATGTGAAAGACCTGTGTGAGGAGTCAGGATTAGTGTTTGTAGATGTTTGGAATGGGTTTTATGAGAATAAGGCATTGTATGCATTGGATGGACTCCATCTAAGCTGGGCTGGGGTTGACGTGTCATTGGGTCTTTGCAGGCAGGAAACTAGTTACTGATAGTTATCAGGGAAATATAAGAGTAGAGGGAGGGGCAGGGAAAGGAAAGAGATGCAGAGGAGATAGAGTGGAAAGTATACATTCTAAAAGAGGTGCTTCAGGGATAAGAGGGCTAAGTTGGCTTTATACCAATGCTCGTAGTCTTAGAAATAAGAAAGATGAGTTATTTAGTAATATTATTGATGAAGATATAGATATAATATGTGTAATAGAATCATGGGTTAATGAAAAAAAAATTAATGACAATGTGAGTGAATTTGAACTACAGGGTTATGATATGTACATTAGGACGGCTGGTGGGTTGATTATTTATACCTATCAGAAATAGCATTTCTTCAAATCTAAATAATTCTATAAAGCAAGAAGTTGAGTCACTGTGGATAGATATTAGGGTCAGTAAAAATAGGATAATACACTCAGGAGCCTTTTACAGACCACCCGGACAGACTGACTGTATTGATGAGCTAATGATCAGGGAAATAAGGAAAGCATGTGAAGTAGATACAGTTATTCTTGGTGACTTTAACTTATATTCTGTGGACTGGGAAAATATGATAGGAAGGGATAGAGCAAGTTGTAAGTTTATAGAATGCTTGAGGATAATTTTTTGACTCAATTTGTTAATAAGCCAAAAAGGGGTGCCAATATCTAAGATCTGGTTCTTTCAAGTGATGATCACTTGGTTCAGAAATTGACTATCGGGAAAGCATTGGGAAATAGTGATCATCAGATAGTTCATTTTAACTTGGGAATAGTGAAAGGTAGAACATCAACAAACTCCACAAAAACTCTGAATTATTATAGGGGAGATTACAATAAATTACAAAACTTGATAAATCAGATTAGGTGGGATATAGAATTCAGGGGGAAGAATACTTAGGTATGAGATGTGGGACACTCTTAAGACTATACTAAACATAGTCATTGTGGTGGAATCATGAGATAGCTAGGAAAATTTCTGAGAAGAAAAGGGCATACCAGAGATTACAAAGAGAAAGTACTTTTGAGAATTTAAATCATTATAGGTCGACCAGAAATGAGCTAAATATTATTAAGAAAAGCACTTTATTATTCATAGTTTATATAAATGATCTTAGGGAGGCTGTAAATAGCAAAGTGTCAATTTTTGCTGATAACACTAAATTGGCAGCTGAAGTCAAAGACTTAAATAAGTTATTAGCTTGGGCTCAGAAGTGGCAGATGACTTCTAACCTTAAAAAATGCAAAGTTCTTAACATGGGAAGGGATAATAGGGAATTTAGCTATGAAATGGATGGGCATTGGCTGAATTCAATTGAGGATGAGAAGGACTTAAGCATAGTAGTAGATAGGTCACTGAAGTTTTCAAAGTGTATTGAGGCAAAAAATAGAGCAAATAGGGTGCTAGGATACATTAATAGGAATGTTAATCAGCGATGCTCAGCATGGGTTTAGATCAGGAAGATCATGTTTGACTAATTTACTAGACTTTCTGGAGTTTGTAACAAATCAAGTAGATAAGGGAGAGAATGTAGATGTAATTTACTTGGATTTTAGTAAAGTATTTGATAAGGTACCACATAGGAGACTAGTTCATAAATTAAAAATGATTGGGATATGTGGGGATGTTTCAAATTGGATAGCTGAGTGGCTGAAAGACAGGAAGCAAAGGGTAGTGCTAAATGGTGTAAAGTCAGAGTGAGGGATGTTATCAGTGGGGTTCCTCAGGGATCAGTTCTCGGTCCATTATTATTTGTCATCTATATAAACGATCTTGGAGGGGCAGTTAATAATAAAGTGTCAATTTTTGCGGATGATACCAAATTAGCAGCTGTAGTTAAAGATATTGATGATAATTTTAGAGTGCAGGGGGATTTAAATAAATTGCTATCCTGGGCACATAAGTGGCAAATGACTTTCAACCTTGATAAGTGCAAAGTTATTAACATGGGAAAAGATAATAGAGAATTTAACTATGAAATGGATGGGCATTGATTGGCTGAGCTCAGTAGAGGATGAGAAAGATCTAGGAGTAGTAATAGGGCAAATAGAGTGCTGGGTTTCATTAAGAGAAATGTCAGTTACAAAAGTAAGGAGGTTATTCTTAAACTCTATAACTCTTATGTTAGGCCACATCTAGAGTACTGTATACAGGCATGGTCCCCACATTTTAGACACGATATTAACCTTCTAGAGTCAGTGCAATGGAGGGCAACAAAGATTATTCCTTCCCTGAGGCACCTTGAATATATAGACTGAGGGTATTAAATATGTTCTCATTCGAAAGGTGTGTGAGAGGGCAAATGATTGAGCTCTTTAAAAAATTCTCTGGGATAGATAAATTGGATGTTAGCAAGTTTTTTGAGTTAGATGATGGAAATTGGACTAGAGGTGACCACTTGAAAATTAAAAAGCAAGGGTGTAGGTTGGATTTAAGAAAATATTTTTTCACCAATAGAGTGGTAGACTTCTGGAACAAATTGCTGCGGAGGGTAGTAGGTAGTCCAAATTTAAATGTATTTAAGAGTAGGTTGGATGAGTTTATGGGGAGGGAAGGTTGTGATGGTTCCTAAGTTTTGTATATATTAATATTGTTTGTATATATCTATAGCTGCATGATTTAGTTCTTGACAAGCCTTGATTGGTGATACTCTTGTTTGTGGACGCAATCCTCTGGAAGTAGTTCTCCTGGGAGTTTAGGTTCCTTAAAAAAGAGGCTGTTTGACTCGGATGACCTATGATGAGCCCTTGTGGCTTTTGTCATCTGTTATATTATATTGTGAGGGACTTTGATTTTGTCTTCCCCTGGTGATGGTGCTTTTTGTGGGTGGGTTTTGACGGATGCGGATGACCTTTGATAGGCCCTTGTGGCTTTTGTCATCCGTGAAATTAGGTTATGTTATGTACTTAAATAAGTTGTTAGCTTGGGCTCAGAAGTGGCGGATGACTTTTAACTTTAATAAATGCAAAGTTATTAACATGGGGAGAGATAGCTTTAAAGTGCAGAGTGACTTAAATAAGTTATTAGCTTGGGCTCAGAAGTGCAAAGTTCTTAACATGGGTAAGGGATAATAGGGAATTTAGCTATGAGATGGATGGGTATTGGCTTAATTCAGTTGAAGATGAGAAGGACTTAGGAGTAGTAGTAGATAGGTCACTGAAATGTTCAAAGCAGTGTATTGAGGCAGAAAATAGAGCAAATAGGGTGCTAAATGGTTGGGAGAAGAGCAGTGAAATTCTAAGGAATGTCCTGTGTGGATCAGGGAGAAAGAAATTATTCATTTAAAAATTGATAAAAAATTATCCTTCTTGGAAGCTCGACAGGTATATTTCAAAAATCATCCTATAAATGCAAGTGACATATATACAAATAACAAGAAAAAATATATAACTAAAAAAGCTACAAAAGAAACACAATGCGACCTACCCATTACTAGACCACAAACTCTACCTGCAAAAAGTATTAATAAGGAAGATAAACAAAACTCTCATAATGTTGATGTCTCAAATGAATACCTATGGTCTATCCTTAAAGAATATAAGAAAATCATGGAAGCAAACATTGCCCCTAAACAGGCAGTTTAATTCATTAAGTAATAATTTTTCATCAAAGTATAGTAGATCAGGTGCATATATGATACCTTGAATAGTGTTTAAATTTTGTGCAACTGAGCACTCTACATCATATTGTCCATTGATAATGGTTTTTGTATTTAAAAGGGCTGTTGTCTGATCTGAGGATTTTGTATGTATTAAGAGGGATCCTGTTCTGCAATATTTAACCTTGATGACAGGGCCATGACAAATGGATTCAACAACTGTTTTAATTGTTAATGGACTTAATTTTGTCAAATTAACTGTTGGAGAACTTAAATAGGTAAATATGTAGATTAGCGGCCTGGCCGAAAAAAAAATTTGAGTGTAAATATTATCGTTCACTCGTGTCGGAATATTCATGCGCATTTGAGTCCTTTTCGAATTATTATTCTATAAACAATTAGGATTATATACTGGGGGCTGTGCCCCCCAGACCGCCCCCCCCCCAATTTAATGAAACTCAGGATCATCGTAGTGTAATCACCCCATTGTGTTTACCCCCACACGAGCCGTCAACTTAAATGTACTCCAAAAACGTGAAACATTTTGGAACACGGACGAAATAGTACGTCCCATCGTTCGCGCTGATAATCTACATATTTACCCTTAAATATACCCAAGAAACAAATTTGGGACCAATATTCAATTCGGGGTCATTTTTGTTTATGGAAGTCACATTTATACTACCTGTATCATTGGTTTTATTCAGTATGATTCGGGAGATACCACATCTCCAGGCGAAAGTCATACCAAACGTACCATAACTTTTAAAAAATGGGAAGTCTCCCTTTAAACATCTTGTCTTTCCTAAAAATTTAATCCCCCTAAAACGAAACGTTAGAAAGTCAGATAAGCCTCCAGCGATTAGCGGAACAGAGTATATGACTTTTCTACGCTGAAAACAAGAGGAAAAAGAAAGGAGAGAAAATGAAAAAAAAAGAAAGCGAAAAGAGAAAGGTATGAAATGTAAAAATGCGCAGTACCAATGTGAATCTGTTGAGGAAAGTTTTCCGGGGTTCAGTAGTGGAGAGGACGAAACTCTATCGGACTTTGAAAATTGCTGCTATGGCTGTTTAGGGAATGATCGAATCAATGAGAAAGACGCGTGGATATGTTGTTCTGTCTGTTTTTGGTGGTCTCACAGAGAGTGTATCTCATTAGACACTTCATCTCTCTCAACCAAAGAAATCGAAGTTATTCTTTAAATGCAAATTCTGCTCTAAAAGGAATCGCGTAACTCAACATGCTCACGCAGATAGACAGACAAAACGGAGATGATAATAATTTTCTCCTTTATATTTGCAAATGTCTAAAGTGTGATTTTGTTAAATGGATAAACATTTTTTAACCAAAGATACTATGTAAACTCCAAGTTCTCAATAAAGGTGCTATCAGTTTTATATTTTTTTTATTTTGCAATTTGTAATACTTTACTTTCGTGTCTGAAATTTGTAAGCAAAGCGTCCGCTATCTGGTGTCGGGCAGTTATAAATGTCTGTCAATAGTGACAAGTATTTGTAACATGTCCGGTCATAATGAAATTTGCTTCTGAAATTTCTATTTCATAAAACTTCGAATGTCCCAAACATCATATACTAATATAGTCATTCTATATTAGTTAATAAGAAAAGCATTAATAAAGGTTTTTGTCATAACAGAATTATTACAATGCCCACAGATTATTTAAGATAAATATTTTCCACCTAAATGTAGAAATAGTGTCCAGTAACTGCTGCATTACCCTACAGGACATCAATAACAGCACCAAAATCAAGATGTTTACCAGCATAATCATAGGCGAACAATAGTTGATCAGTCACTGATAAATCTGCACAAAACCCAAACTGAAAATTTGATAGCAGAGTTAGTGTCCAAGTAGGCATAAAGCTGCGAAACTATTATTCTCTCAAGAGTTTTAGAACAGATCGATGTCAAGCTTATAGGCCGGTAGTTGGAAGGGTCCGAATGAATGCCCTTCTTAAACAGGGGTAAAACATGTGCAACCTTCCAGGCAGAGGGAACTTCATTGAATAAATGCTTTTATTAAAGATAAGGAGCAAGGGATAACATAAAGAAGAGGAACAATTCCTGAAAACTAATGAAGGAAGAATATCGGGACCACAACTAGAAGAGAGTTTCAAATGACTAACTGCTTTTAGAATATCATTAATAGATATATCTTTGGGTAAATGTTGCAAGTATGGGCGGATGCGATTATAGCTTATTTTGAGGGTCGGCTCGTTGTCCCTTCCCTCTGAAGTTGTTGATGCCCCTTCAATCAACTCCTTCAAGTCCAGGCTAATTAATGTTCTTGGGCATCGTCTTTTTGAACCTTAGACCTCCACCCGCCCTGTATCATATCCACTTGTACTTGATTCTTTTCATACAACAGAGCCCAACTCCTTGAATGATAGATAATACCGGCTCTCTAGCTTTTCTGCCTTACTCCTATTTCTAATTCTGGGCTGGCGTGTTATTGCGTTCAATACTGGGATGCTCTCTCAGTTCATGTTATGGAGAGTGGACCTACCAAGTGAGTAAGAGAAAATGTATCTGAATGACTATTGTGTAATGTGACTCATGCAAATGTGACTTTGGAAGAGGAGATGAGTCGGTTGTGTGGTGAATGCAAGAGATTAAGTGAGTTGGTGCATGAAGTGAGAAGGGATGCGAGTGTACGCATGAAAAATGTGTCTGGGACCAGGAGGGTGGAGAGAAAGAAGTGACTGATGTAAGTGAAAATGAATGGTGGGAGAATATAGATAGAAAAGAGGTAAACATGTAGATCGGTGCGCGAACGATGAGACCTAAACTATTTCGTCCGTGTTCCAATATGTTTCACGTTTTTGGAGTAAATTCAAGGGGACTGTTCGTGGTGGATTTAGACACCGGGGGGGAGCCCCCCTACGATGATCCTGAGTTTCACTCAATTGGGAGGGGGGTCTGGGAGCCACAGCCCCCCAGTATATAATCATAATTGTTTATAGAATAATGTTCTAACGTTTATAGAAGTGAATGATTTAATCAAATCATTTCTGTGACTTTAATCGTTTTACGAATTATAATGGGGTTTGGGAGGGGAAGGGGTTCTGACGTCAGAAATGAATGAAGTGAATTTTTATTTTCTTTTTCACTTAATATATTTTTATTATCCTTATTTGAGGTGATTTTTATTTGTCAATATATTTTTTATCATTTTACTATTTTTATTACCTTTTTTATACATTTAAATATACTTAGATAGATCGTTTAAAGGGACTAGTTTTTGTGGAGCCTTTTAGGTGGAAGATAGACGATTTCTAGGCAGTAAATTCAGTTTGAATATGGCTTTCGTATTTGCAATTTGCCCTTCGTCTATTGTCTAACTTTGTGCTTTATTTTCGGAACGAGATAAATTGTTAACCTTTTTGGATGATCATAATATACTTAAGATTAAAATCGATTGCGAGGTTTGTGGCCAGACATTAGAGATTAACGATAATTTTGAATTTAGATGTTCTAAAACTAAACGTGACTCAAGTGATCGCCATTATTTTGAGAAACCACAATTTTCTGCAAAAGATTCCCTTTTACCAAAACGGGAATTAAAGAAAGATTCCACGCTTTCCTCATTGCTATTTCAGAAGTATACCCATCACAATAAAGTAAGTAAACAGCGTTTTTCGTTTGGTTATTTTCGGGCATTTTTGTACAAAAATGGCGCCGGGTATATTTGAACTAGGACTCAAACGCGCATTAATATTCATGCACGAGTGAATGAAATATAAACGCACAAAAATCCACTTTTTCGGGCGCGCCGCCGATCTACATGTTTAGAAGAATAGATAGGTTAGGTGAGTAAGAGGAATATGGAACCTGTTAGGTTGACTAACAGATTCGATGCCATGAGAAAGTGATTTGTCTGATGTGGTTGTTGCATAGAGTGGAATAAGTGGTAGTTGTAATGAGAAGAGGAGGAAGGGTGAAACTAGGCCTAGGGGAACTAGAAGGATGACTGAGCTGCTTGTAAATGCAAGAGCACAGGGAGGGGAAAGGAAAGAGGTGCAGAGGGAATAAACAGAGTTGAAGGTATACAGGTTAAGAGGTGCATCAGGTGCTACAAATGCGAGATGAATTTTGTTCATTTTTAGGGTCCATACACTCATGTACAGCTAGTTCAGCTGCAATAGAGAGGTTAGTTTCGGTAAACACGAAGATCGGCGGCGCGAACAATGAGACTCAAAATATTTCGTCCCTGTTCCAATATGTTTCGCCTTTTTGAAGTAAATTCAAGGGACTGCTCGTGGGGTTTTATCACTGCGGAGAGACCCCCTACGATGATCCTGAGTTTCAATCAATTGGGGGTCTGGGGCTACAGCCCCCTAGTATATAATCATAATTGTGGTAAACATGTAGATCGGCGGCGCGCCCGAAAAAGTGGATATTTCGTTCACCAGTGCATGAATATTCACGCGCATTTGAGTCCTAGTTAAAATATACCCGGCGCCATTTTTGTACAAAAATGCCCGAAAATAACCAAACGAAAAACGCTGTTTACTTACTTTATTGCGATAGGTATACTTCTGAAATAGCGATAAGGAAAGCGTGGAATCTTTCTTTAATTCCCGTTTTGGTAAAAGGGAATCTTTTGCAGAAAATTGTGGTTTCTCAAAATAATGGCGATCACTTGAGTCACGTTTAGTTTTAGAACATCTAAATTCAAAATCATCGTTAATCTCTAATGCCTGGCCACAAACCTCGCGATTGATTTTAATCTTAAGTAAATTATGATCATCCAAAAAGGTTAACAATTTATCTCGATCCGAAAATTTAGCACAAAGTTAGAAAATAGAGAAGGGCAAATTGCACATACGAAAGCCATATTCAAACTGAATTGACCGCCTCAAAATCGACTTTCTTCCACCTAAAAGGCTCCACAAAAACTAGTTCCTTTAAACGATCTAGTTAAGTATATTTAAATGTATAAAAAAGGTAATAAAAATAGTAAAATCGGAAAAAATATATTAACAAATAAAAATGACTACAAATGAGGATAATAAAAATATATTAAGTGAAAAAGAAAATAAAAATTCACTTTGTTCATTTCTAACGTCATAACCCCCCCCCTTCCCCTACCCCATTATAATTCGCAAAACTATTAAAGTCGCAGAAATGATTTAGTTAAATCATTCACTTTTATAAACGTCAGAACATTATTCTATAAACAATTATGATTATATACTGGGGGCTGTGTCCCCCAGACCCCTCCAATTGATTGAAACTCAGGATCATCGTAGGGGGGTCCCCCCGCAGTGTTTAAATCCATCACAAGCAATCCCCTTGAATTTACTCTAAAAACGTGAAACATATTGGAACACGGACGAAATAGTTTAGGTCCCATCGTTCGCGCCCCCGATCTACATGTTTACCATAATTGTTTATAGAATAATGTTCTAACGGTTTTATTTAACCAAACGCGCATGAATATACATGGGCGGGTGAACGAAACATACACGCAAAAAAAACCCACTTTTTCGGGCGCGCCGCCGATCTTCATGTTTACTAATAAATATACACGTATTTTAAATGAAAAAAATCATTATTCATTCATTTATGACGTCACCCCTCCCCCACGAATCGTACAAGTAATTTTGCTCCCCAACAATTCGCAGAAACGAGTTGGTAAAAAAAAAAAAAAAAAAAAAAAAAGTGAGAAAATTATTCTAGAAACAATTACGATTATATACTAGGGGGCTACGGCCCACATTCCCCTCCCCCCAATTGTCTGAAATATCAGCGTCATCGCAAGGCGATGTTCCTCACGAGCCCCCCTCGAAATTAGTGAAATTAGGCGAAACATATTGGAACATGAACGAAATATTATGCGGCCAGGACCGGGTAAGCTCCCGGGGTATGGTTCTTCAGAATTACCTTTACTTTTTACATAAGAACATAAGAAAAGAAGGAGACTGCAAAAGACCATTCATTTCATATATTTATTTTTTCCTCCATGATTTTTTTGCACTTTTTTGACTATTTGTATTATCATTTTTATACATTTAAAAATTCTTATCTAGATCTTTTAGAGGATCTAGTTTTTGAGAAGGAGAGACGACGTTTTAGGCCGTAATTTCAGTTTTAATATTCCAGTTAAACCGTATCAGTACAACTTCATCTAAAGCTATTCTCGAATTTTCCGGGGTTTTTTTGCGATCGAGAAAAATTAATAACATTTTTAGCCGATCATAAATTAATTAAAGTTCAAATTAATTGTGAAGAGTGTGGTCAAACGTTAGCGATCCAAGATAATTTGGCATTTAAATGTGCTAAAAAAAACGTGATTTTAACTAAACCGAGAGCAATCGCCATTATTTCAAACCTTCGGCTCTAAATGGGAATTAAAGAAAGAAACCACGCTTTCCTCGCCGCTATTTCCGAGCTATACCCCCCAAAATAAAGTAAGTGAAAAGCATTTTTCATTTTAAAAAGTTTGTGGTTAATTTGGGGAATTTTTTTACACGAATGCAAAAATGCCGCCTTGTAGATTTGAACTAGAACTCAAACACGCATGAATATGCGCGTTTGAACGAAACAAAATCAACTTTGTCCCAATAGATTTTGGCTGAAAAACATAAACATTGGCGAAAACCCGTTCGATGTTATTTATTATTTTTTTAGGAAGATTTTTAGGGATTTTAAATTTTTTAATTTATGTACATACCAAGCAATGGCTTCGCCACTCTCCCTTGCGCTTCGCTACTAAGATTAAAATTTAAAATCTAAAAAAAGGAGCCATGGTAAAATTTCGTGAACATCATCATTTGTAATTCTTTGGGTTTTAAAAAATTCACAAAATTTCGATACTTATATTTATTTCTGAACTTCACCATTTTGTTTTTTGATATTATAAAATAATTATTAGAAATAACTTTAATTAAAAACATAAGTCATAACCAAACTAAGATGAAAATATTATTCAAATACTCAAAAAAAACCCTTTCTTAAATTATAGAGTAGTGATGTATATATACATTATTTATCAATGGATATAAAACTAAATTTTTATATGTAAAATATTTTTTTAAACCCCAAAAACACTTGGCTGGGTTTTTAAGTGGGTTTTTTAATGACAACACTGTCACTAGACCATTCCCCAGCACATCAACATAACACAATGGATAAGAAATAGGGTATTTAAAAAAAATTAAATTTTGAAGTTTTTCTCAGCGGAATGTTCCCTCCCTTTCGTATTATACAGGGTGTTTAAAAAAATTGATATCATCTGAGATGTAAATATCACACAAACTACATAATCAAGGCAAACGAAACTAAACAGGCTTGATGCCAAGCAACATAAGATTTATTCCTCCAAATTTGAATGAGAAAATCAAAGGTATGTGGATTCCATGAACGATTTTACAAATGTTCAATATGCGCACCGCCTGAGACACGGCACAAGTCAAGTCGGTAGTCCAGCTCCTCCCAAACACGCTGCAGCATGTCTTTGGTAACAGTCTCCAGTGCGCTAGTGATTCTTTGCTTGAGTGTCTCTAGGTTTGCAGGAAGAGGAGGTGGGGCATAGACCAGTCCCTTCACATAGCCCCAGAGAAAAAAATTGCAAGGTGTCAGGTCAGTTGAACGTGGCTGCCATTTTAACAGCAAATTGTCTTCATCACCAGCACTTCCGATCCATCTCCCTCGCAGATTGTCATTGGGATAAGCCCGCACAGTGAGCTTACAGTGAGGTGGAGCCTCGTCCTGTTAAAAATATAGTCTTTTTGTTCATTTGCAATGAGATCATCCATTAGCCAGTTCTGAAGAATTTGCAGATAAAGAATGGCCGGTCACATTTCCTTCAAAGAAAAACGGGCTATGAAGATGGTTCTTGGAGATGGTGCAGAACACATGAACTTTCGGTGAGTCCCTCATGTGCTCAACTGTGGCATGGGGATTTTCATCGCCCCAAATGCGAACATTATGCTTATTGACTTTTCTATTCGTATGAAATGTGGCCTCATCACTGAAAACAAGACGTTCGTTGAATTCGTCTTCTTCAAGGTTCTCTTGCATATCACCACAGAATTGTTTGCGCTTTCGCTTGTCATCTGCCGTTATGGCTTAACCTAGCTGTAGCTTGTAGGGTTTCATTAGCAAGCGTTTCCTCAAGAAGCGCCAAACGGTCGTTGGAGGAATCTGGGTTTCCAGACTTGTTCTTCTTTTGGACTTCTTGGGGCTTCGCAAATGTTTTTGGCGAACCCGCTCGACCGTCTCTTGCCATGTTATTGGTCGTCCAGATCTTTTTGCCCTGCTCAGACAGCCTTCCTCTTTGAATTTTTTGCGCCATTGTCCAAATCTGCATTGCCATTGGTGACTGTTTAGAGAACTTTCTCACAAATGCATGCTGCACAGCCTTGTTCGACTGTGTGTGAGCATACTCCAACACACAAAATGCCTTTTCACTTCCAGTGAATGGCATTTCTATACCTGTAAAGTTAAAAACATCAAACATTAAACATAAATTCTTTACCTGATCTACACATGCTGTTAAAATGTGAACTCATTTGAACTGTAACTAGCAAAGTAATTAGATTGCAATATGATATAAATTCTTTGAAACAACCGGTATAATGCAATGTCACACAAAATTTTAAGGCGATAGCTCAATATTTAGGGGTTGCTCAAAGAGTGATTTATTTTTAATTCTCTATAAAAATGAAAAAAGTGTACAAAAAAATCAATAAAAATTTATTTTTAATTCTCTCCTCAACAAATAAAATGAAACAAGTGAAATAAAACTCTTTAAACAAAAACAATAAATCATGATCATTTGAAAGCTGATTTTTGCGGCACTAGAATCTCTTTTCGATGCTGTTGCACAACTCTCAAAAGAAACTGTCGCTGAGCTTCATCTTTGGTAATAACAGTGTATAATTGTTGGATAAGAGAAATGGCCCACTCAACACAGTTATTCGCAACTTTCAGCTCATGTGCTGCTTTTTTGAAGCGACGATACAAATCAGCGTTTTCCCAAGAAGAAGGATCCTCCGTCAAGAATTAGGGTTCTTCTGAAAGAATCACGGGAAATATCCCTATTTTTTTCATCGTAAAAAATTAAGAGAGGAAGTCTATAGCAAAAAAAGCAGAGAATGGCTTCCCGCTGCTCTCCTTCATCTGATACGTGGGGGTGGGAAGCGCATCAGGTAAGAGAACCAAGGAGGAACTAAACACCATCTCTTCCTGAGGCAACAATTGCAATTATGTTAGCTTTTCCCGATCAGAGCTTGATACAGTTATGTCAGGCAATAGCTTACCATCCCAATGCAGCAGGAGAGGTGCATAGCGTGGAAGACTTGTCGTGATGTCCTCATTGATTCTGTTAGCTGCTTCTTCGCGGTTCTTTTTCCGGTACCGTCTTCCATTACCGGTAAATTAAATTTGGGGACAAGATGATTTGTTCGATGTTAATGTTAATAGACTTTGCCTGAGCACCCAGATGGTGCATTGCCTTCATGTGAGATAGACCAGTACGAGTCAGAGCCACCGTGAGCTCAGGTTTCAAGAAAACGTTCTTGGGAATCGGTAGACCTGTAGAGAGAGCATTCGACTTCTTTCTTTTGAGACGGCTGTGAAATGACTCATCTGCAGAGAACTCTGAAGACGAACTGGAAACAGCTAGTGTCGATGAGCTGATGACTTCGACGGCTGTTCGTTTTTTCCACTTCCGATTTCTTCTCGCGCTCATCTTCTACTTCGGCTCTTTTATTTTTTCTTCTCTCGAGACTTTGAAGGATTCATGTCAATTCCAGTCATGCTCGACTGGGAACGATCCTCTCGTTGGCTCAACCAGAAGGCTTTATCTTCTTCATTTTTCATCATAATCAGTGCATCTTTGTGAGTAGTGTCAAAGAGTTCATCTAAGTCATCACAAAACATTTGTTCCTTCATGTGCTGATTCTCTGAATCCTGCAGACGATTCTTCTTGAGACATTTGTACTTCGTAATGAGGTCTGTAAGTTTTGCTTTGCGTAAAATAGCGTTGTTATAGGGATTGTGGCCTTCATCCATAATGAAAACAACTACTTCCACAACCTTCTTCGCATTCTCGGATTTTGTGCACTTTAACTCTTTAAGGCGAGTTGATTGTAAAAGAAGTGACAAAGGACTTAGCCATTGGATGGGAGTCAGAAAGTAGTAAACTCTTGCTCAGAATGTCCAAGGAGCCAAACTAATGCTGCACTACATCTAGCCATATCAAAGTTCACCTGGAACAAAAACAGAAGGGAGAATTGGGTGATAAGTCATTGATGAGATATTTTTCTGCATAAGCTTAAAAAGTGAACAATTTGAGCGACCTTTAAATCTGCTCTGATCATTACTAAATTTTGCACAAATTCGGGTAATTATGTATAATAGGTGTCAACCTATAATTGCACTGAAAGTTTATGTCACCAAGTTCATTTTTATGCGCTAAAGCAAAATCTGTTCTTCTTTTGTTGTGCAAATTCTTCATTTTAATAATAACCAAACTCAACCTAACCTAAAATGACATACGAAGGAACTTAAAATGATGTCATATGATACAAAATATTGTAACTAAAATGATATACAAAGGAAATTAAAATGACGGTATAGGAAAAAAGATACACGTACGAAATGAAGCTTGGGTAATTGTGTAGAGTATGGCCGGAAGCGATTCTCAGCTTATTTCAGGGGGCCTATTTTTCAGTGTTTTTCTGCTATCCCATTGACCAATCACAGATCTGTATTCAGCTCCGTCATTGATCAATCAGAAAGCTCTATTTGTTTCAATGCTTTTTGTGCTATTAATATTGTTCAAAAGTAGGTTTTTATTTTATTTTCTATGTTTTTTTCCTTATTTCTTTTCTATATATCCTACTTACTCTATGTCTGGCATTACTTAGTCTTTTAATTAATTTTCCGCTGTTTATTGTTCGATAAAACCATATTTTTTTGGTTGTTAACGAAGCCTGACTTCCTAACTTTGACTAAAAATGACTTTTTTTTGGCCTCTGTTTTGATTTCTCTTCTTTGATTTTTAAAAAGTTTTTTTTACGACCTGCATTTTGATTCTTGTTCCAAAAGGATTCATTCAGTATTAATGTTTTTATTATTATACCAGGCAATGGCTTCTCTACTAAGATTAAAATTTAAGATAAAAAAAAAAGCAGCTATGGTTAAATTTTTATAAATCTTCTGAACTTTACCAATTATAATCATTTGTAATTCTTTTGGTTTTAAAAAATCACAAAATTTCGATACTTATATTTATTTCTACACTTAACCATTTTATTTTTTGATATTATAAAAGAATTATTAGAAATAACTTTGATAAAAAACATAAGTCATAACCAAACTAAGATGAAATTATTATTCAAATACTCAAAGAAATCCCCTTCTCAAATTATAAAGTTAGTGATGATGATGATATATGTAGTTCAAGAAACGCAAATTCTCAAATTCTGTAAAAAACAAAAACGACGCTACCTTTCCAGCAAACGCAATGGTATTTGAGCTCCCACCCACGCGGATTCGCGCCATTAGTCAAAATGTCTTCTTCGTGCGTCTTGTCCTCTTTTCAATGTTTGCCATTTAGGTGCCGTTTTATCCGACAACGATAAATGTGTCGATTTTCTCCAAGCTCATGGCCTTTTAAAATATACACGCGAGTCTCCCACTTGTAAAGCAGAACTTACAATGAACCAAAAGAATTACAAATGGTGAAGTTCAGAAAATTTATTTTTATATATCTTCTATAACTCTATATTTATCTATATTTTTTTATTGGCGCTGACAAATCAACGGCTTGAAAAGGAACTTTTTTTAGCGAGGTCATGCCTCTCCATCGAGAACATTGTAATGGTTGTGTTTTGGTTCATCGTGAATCAGGGGGACCTATGAACGTAATAACCGCGCATACGGGCGTTTGTCGAAAAACCCTCGTCGATTGGTTTAGCTTTGGCCGGGAAGTTCTTTTACACTATTTCGAAATTTCTTCTTCACCGCTTAGAGGTCCAAGTAAAACAATCGAAATCGACTAGGCGAAATTTGGCAAAAGCAAATATGACCGCGGTCGTGTAGTGGAAGGGCAGTGGGTTTTTGGAGGGTTCGAACAGGAATCGAAGAAAATTTTCATTGTTTCGGTCGAAAATCGAAATCGAGAAACCCTCCTGGCGGCGATAAAAAAGGGAATTTTGCCGGAAACGAGTGTATTGGAAGGATTGTCAGCCTATTCCAATTTGTCATTTGAAGGATACGAACATCTAATCGTCTTCCACTCCAAGAATTTCGTGGATCCAGAAACTGGTGCCAGCACGCGAAATATAAAAAGAGTTTGGTGGGATACGAGAGCCAATGTCCCCCACTATGGATGAAGAGAAGAACATATGAACGGGTATCTCACCAACGCCCTTTTTATGAAGAAATTTCCAGACGTGAAAGAGAGATTTCACGAGTTCTGGGTCGCCGCCGCTACTCTGTACCCACCCGTCTAACGTAAGTACAGATCTACCAACAATTATAATAGTGTAAGAAACAATAGTTTGATTTTCAGGGTCAGGTCGTGGGGGGACGACTCGTAGGGGGGATCGCCCTGCGATGACACTGAGATTTCTATCATTTGGGGGGTCTGAGAGGCGCAGCCCCCAAGTATATAATCGGAAATTGCCATAAACCTTGTCCCAATAGATTTTGGCTGAAAAACATAAACATATAGTCCGGAAAAAGTAGCTAGGAGAAATAGCCCCAAAATAAGCTAGGGACTCGGATCCGGCCATACTCTACACAATGACCGAAGCTTGTTTGTAAACAAAACAGCAAATGCAAATAGGTAGCAATTTTTATAAAATGAAGCATTTGCACAACAAATGAATAACATATCTGGCTTCAAGACATCAAAATGAACTTGATGATGCATGATTTTAATCGAATTCCCGGGTTGACACCTATTATAAATAATAACCCAAATTCGACTTAATGATTAGGAAATGAAGTAACATGCAGCTAAATTTATATACAAACTTTGAAAATTTACCCTATGGCTTTGAAACACCCTTATTGGTGATTTGAAAACAGCAAGAAAGGAGGGGGAGCCATGTTAGTATAGAGAGGGCGGGGTATAGAACTCCTGTCAAAAAACAATAGTTTTGACACAATTAAATTAAGGTTCAAAGCAGTTCAAATTTTGTAGTAATGCCTGATAATTTAAGAAATTCGAATATGATTGGGAGAAAGAAATCTTTCATAAAGTATCTCTCTCTGGACAGGGTTATTTTTTTTTTGACATGTGAGAGGTTCTTGCCCTACTGCAGGCGAGGGTGGGGGGGAGCAACCTCCGGCCCGCGAAGGCCTACCGTCTGTCCCGCCACCTTGCTCGGCATTAATATTGCAATCTGGCAGACGCCCCCCCCAAAAAAAAAATAAATAAATAAATAAAATAAAATAAATTCTACCAAATAGCATCTGTATTAGTAGACTCATAGATGGACAGGGGAGGATGAGTTCTACGTCTGGCAGTGAAAATTAGTAAAAAATTAGACAAAAATGCGTTGAACATTGCGCGTGTTCAACGCATCGTGGCCATGTTTGGCAGGACCAACTATTGCGAACAGCTCTTGTTAAAGTTGAAGAACGACTACTCGGGCATTTTTGGCTACTTGTTCCTGAGGACGAGCGGGGGGTAGGGAGGGAGCGTAGCCCACCCATATAGTAACTTATAGTCCGGCTCGAAACCAGCTTCCAGTAACCAAACACATATACAAATATATATATATATAAACACCCGAGTTTGTTTTTCAACTTTACCAGCTCTTCTTCAAAATGAAGTGCACGAAGTTTCCCCTTCGCTCCCAACTCTCGGACCACCACTTCAATGACGAGATTCTTCTGTTGTCTACCTCAGACAATGAAACACTTCTTCATGGCAAGCAGCAACAGCCGTATCACTGATTTGTATGTTTTTTCAATAAAATTCTTGTATGATGTATTCTAGTATATGTATATATATATATATATATATATATATATATATATATATATATATATATATATATATATATATATATATATATATATATATATATATATATATAGTCACTTTAGGGATTTCGTTTGTCACTCTGGCCCGCGGCCTGCTCCTCAAAATCTCATCTGGCCCTCACTCTGAAAATGTTGCCCGCCCCTGCCCTACTGAGTTTTGTGCATTCAAATATAAGATGGGGTAGAGTCAGTGGTGGGCGCGATAACGACAAAATGTATCACGATAATTGATAAATCGATAACAATAACCTTATCGGCAAAACCGGATAATCGATAACTGGCGATAAATTTATCGCCCGGTAAGGTGAAAACTGATAAATCGATAAATCCAAAATTCTGATACTAGCGATAACGATATTGATATTTTAAATAAAAAATCGATGAATCCAAATCTTTATTTTTATCTTTATCTTAGAAAACATTGAAAAATCTTAGAAAAAAGTAAGAAAAGTCTTAGAAAAATTTTTTACCTAGGTATCTCTGCCTCCAAGGCACGCGCGGCTCGCCCCTGTGCTAAACAGAAACCAAAAATATAAATTATCGATTATCGCTAGTTTGGAACCAAAAGTATTGGCGATACCAATGAATCGATAACGCGGGGCAAAATATCGGATGACCGATAACCCGATATCGTTATCGCGATAACGCCCACCTATGGGTAGAGTTATGTTTTATACAATCCTCACAGATTGGAGGAGAGTCTCCTGCAAAGATATGTTTATGAGAGATTAAGTTAACAGTAAGTCTCAATGGGGTAAGGAGGACTTATGGGGCGCTATTTCTGGGCTACAATTTAGGCCTCATTACGTCATACAGTAGCCTAATCTTGATTTACCCAATCACGGTGTTTTATTTGTTTTTATGGTGAAACTTCAGAAGACCTACGCCATGTTTTTTTGTAGTAAAAACAGTACTAATGGTGTTTTTAGGCATTCAAATCATCATTTACGGCTTGGGTTAGGCGCAGAAAGCACTTATTTTTAAGATACTAACACTCTGAGTATGACTCTGTTTGCAGGGATATTATCTTAAAAATAACTGCTTTCCGCGAGAAAACGAAGCCATACAGGATGACTAAAATGCTAGCAACCACTATTATTACTGTTTTTACGTACTTACTATTTAGTTATAGACTATGGCCCTGTGTACTACTGTTAAATCCTTGTCTGATAAATTAGATAAACTTATTACACGGAGCCTAAACCAGAGTCAAATTGCTGTCTCTCCCTATATTGCAATAGCAGGATGGTTATAAGAGAAAAAATCAGGGAATTATGTTGTAAATCATTGGAGAGAATCATATCTAAACTTGTACTCGAGTACATTGAAAGTAATGGTTTGTTAACCCCAGATCAGTTTGGTTTCCGCCCGGGAAGATCCACAGAAGACCAATCATTGCTTACATATGAAGATCTAACAAAATCACTAGATGCTGGTAACACAGTTGATTTAATATTTCTTGACTGCTCGCGTGCTTTTGATGTTACTACTGGATATTACTGGTAACATCCTAACATGGATTAAGGATTTCCTTTCTGATCGGAAAATGAATGGGATGGTGGCTCACACCAAAAGTGTGACCCACCATGTTAGCAGTGGTGTACTGCAAGGATCGGTGTTAGGACCTTTGATCTTTTTAGTGTACATAAACTTTATATCCAACGGTATTATATTTACCACCAAGATCTTTGTTGGTGACCTTAAATCACGTTACCTTGCGTGATTGCTGTAAGAGGTAGAAAGCCCACTAGGTAAGAGATTCGTATTTGCGTTTGGGTAATATTTCAGTTTAGGAGACACTATTTCCGGGCTAATATTAATGCAATCGGTTCTGCACGTTTATCGAAGTAATAAAGACGATAGCGCTGCCTACTCTAGGCTATTTCGACCAAAGATTAACAATTTTTAATTACTTTCGAAATGGCCCCCACAACCACCTGATTGTCGGGGGTTCCCCCCCCAACTTAAAAAAAAACTCGCAATATTCCTAATTCGAAAGGTTAAACATCAGATTTGAATGCAAAAGGCGATTACTAAATGTCGGCGGGACTAACGTCGTCTTAAATTACCTAATAAATAATCACTTCACGACATAAGCTAAACCATCTCCACATTTCACTATTATAATCGAGCTGCGTTTCTTTTCCACTCCTGTTGTAAAAGGCGTATTGAAGTCCAACCAAACCAAAATCGCATGAATCGCGCTCTTTTAACTGCTTGCCTCCAGGATTTCCAATGTTTGAAATAAGGCCGTACCAAGTTGCCAGTGTGGGAAAATAATGGTTTATTTAACATTAAAAGAAAGCAGGGCTCGCCGTATTTCAAAGCCAAATTTAAACCCTTTAAGGTATAATATCTTAAAAATATGTACTTTCCGCGCCAACTAAATCCATATCTGCCGACAGGAATGCCTAAAAAGACCGTGAGTACTTGCATAACACTAAAAATATGGCGTAGATCTTCTGAAGTTTCACCGTTTTTATTTTGTTTCTGGCCTTTATTCTTAATTATTTTGTAAAAGCCTTTTAAATTGACTTTTAAATATGTCAGCTTTGCGTTCTCTTAATGGGAAAATAAACCATTATTTTCACACACAGGTAACAGTTAATTCACACTTAATTCACATATTGGCAACCTGGATACAAGTTTTTATAAGAGTCCCGCTTTCGATTTTCGCGCTCAAACCCATGTCTTTAACGTTCAGAATAGTTTTTTTGTTTTTAAATTCTAATCTTTAATAAGACATCCTAATTCTTCGTTAAATTGAATAGAGTTTTGTTGAAATTATAGCCTCATTTTGAAAGCGAAGCCTTGCGACGGGTACGGATTGATTATAATATTCCCAGCACTAAATAGTAAGTTTGTTTTGTCTCATTTAAC
The DNA here is from genome assembly GCA_963969495.1 of Ceratothoa steindachneri. Lineage (NCBI taxonomy): Eukaryota > Metazoa > Arthropoda > Malacostraca > Isopoda > Cymothoidae > Ceratothoa > Ceratothoa steindachneri. The sequence continues at coordinate 79,362,579 of OZ018332.1, forward strand.
TCTCAGAGAGATTGTTCAGGTTGCATATTTTTTGGTAATAAATCGCTTTATGTATGTTGATTTTTTTTTTTTTTGATTAAGGGGCTATCTGGCGACTGCCGACTTAGGCATAAGTTGCCGTAAACAAACAGCCTAGTTCTAGGCTACTTCGAAATAATTCAACAGGAAACAACAATAAAAAGAAATAACAATAACAAAGCAATAACAAAAACGATAACAAAAACAACAACAACAATAAAACCGGGTTAAATGAAAGGGAGAAGGCCGGCCTCCCCCAAAAAGTCAATAAGTCCACCAGTCATGGTGCACGCACTCGTCCCGAGTACAAGAGACAGGCGGTAGCGACCCCGCCCATCCCGGTACCGAGACAGGTATCGTGCGCGAAGATCACCCAGACTGGGACATTCGACAAGAATATGCCGAACAGTCTGGGGGACGACGCAGTCGTTGCAATAGGGCGCAGGCGAGCGCTCCATCAAGTAGCGATGCGTCACACGAGTGTGTCCGATTCGAAGACGACAGAAAGCAACCTGAAGCCGCCGCGGCATTGGGGGATAGGTCCATGGGAACAGTCGCGGCGCAATGGCAGGCAACTTTAAGTTCCCTTCGACCGTCTCCCATCTTCTTTGCCAAGCAGTCGGAAGAGCTGCCCGTATTCCTGCCATGTAGTCGGTGTGAGGAAGAGCAAAACGCTGGTCCGGTCGCAGAGTCCTTGCGGACTCTTTGGCGCCCTCATTCCCCGCAATTCCTACATGTCCAGGAACCCAGCAGAAGATAATCTCGACATCTGCCCGGCTCGCCAAAACCGTGGCGTCACGGATATCGCGAACCAGGGGATGCGGAGATTCCAATGCCCCAAGAGCACTCAGGGCGCTTTGTGAGTCGCTATAGATCACAATCCGGTCTCCGAACCGGGCACGTCGCGTAATCTCCCGTACCGAGTGGTGTATTGCCACCAGCTCGGCCGTGAAGACAGACGCAGCGCCTGGTAGAGCCCCGCTGACTTCAAACAGAGGGGATACGGCGTGGAAGCCGACCCCCTCTTGGGACTTGGAGCCATCCGTATACACTGGCACGGTTCCAGCGTGACACGATGTGTGCTCCAAAAAGGTCGAACGCAATACTCCCGGCGCAGTACAAGCTTTGGGAGCAGAGGCCTAGCGACCATCTTCAGGGGTGTTGCCTCCTGTGAGTCTAACGACTCGGTGGAGGCGCGTGGCCGTTTCGCCTTGCGGGAAACGGTCACGCTGGGGGAAGAGGGGGGAGTCCTGGTTTTAGCCGGGGCTGGGTATGAACCCTTTTTGCCGCCAGCTTTACCAGGGGAGCGCCCGGGTTGGGTAGAGCCCGCAGAAGGGCTCCGAATGGGCGCGGAAACAACCGTGCTCGTTGGCCTGGATGGGCCAGGAGCAGAGGGTGCCTTTCTTGCTACTGAGTCATATGACGTCCCAGGCAGAGCTGGCCCTGCCAGGACCAAGTCCTTAGCCTCGCAGAATGAGAGTCTATCCTGGGCCTGAACGGCCAGGATTTCTTTCTCAAGGAGATATGCACCACATTGCTTCGAAGAAGCAGGGTGCGGCTCTCCGCAATTGACACACTTGGCCACACACGATTTGGACTTGTCGTGTGCGACCTTGGAGCAATTTACACATACTTCGGGTGACCCCGACTTTGCACGTCTACATGAGCGATTCGTATGGCCGAAGCGGTGACAGTAATAGCACCGCCGCGGAAGTGGCACGAATGCCTTCACGCGGTAGCGGTACCAACCGGCACGCACCGACTCAGAGGGCTTGTCACAGTCGAACGTGACGAAGAGTGTAGGGGTGGGTCTCGAGGCCCCTCCCTGTTTTCTCATCACACGTTCGACTTTGACCGCCCCATGGTCGGCCAGCTCTAGGGTGATGTCCTCAATGGAGTAGTCAACGAGTTCCCTCGCATAAACTACTCCTTACACAAAGTTCATGGTAGAGTGCGGCGTCACACTCACCGGGGTGCCATGAATTGTCCGAAGAGCACTTATCTTGGCCGCCTCGGCGGGATTCGCCGCATTCGCCAGAAGGCTCCCGTCCGAGAAACGGGTTACCTTCGGCTCTCTACCAATTGCACTAGCTAATCCTCTCCTCTGATGGATCATGTTGCCCTTGGATAACATGGTGCCATCTGTGGAGCGAATAACGAGGAAGCGTTTGAAGCCAGCGGGCTCGAAAACGCCAGGTAACCTCTGAATCAGGGGCCCCGATGTCATCGAGGCTCCGCCCTGTGCACTCTTGGTGTTAGTCTTAGTCAGGGGCTCCGCACACGGGGGGGTAGAGTGGCTGGATGTGCCGATCTTGGCTTGGTCGCCTACCAAAGTGGCAGCAGACCTGTCCGTCCACGCAGCCCCCGCGGATGGAGAGGAGCCCCGAGTCTTCTTTGTCTTTCTAGTCTTTTTCTTTTTTGGAGAGGAGGGCGGGGAATGAACCCGCTTCTCACCTCCGCCGGCAGAAGCCCCCATGCCAGATGGGCCGGCCTCAGCCAGGTCCCTCTCCGAAATGGAGAAGTTCCTGGTAGTCGTGGGGGCACCTGTCGGAGGAGATCCCTCCCCTCCTTGTATTGCCTCGGAGCCCTCAGCCGTTTGAGGGGGACCTTGCATAGGGGCGGACTCGGGTTCGGTGCTTGGCGCCGAGCCCGGATTCCCCCCATGGAAGGCCCTACCGTCTGAGGCCGGGTCTCCTCAAGGACCATGTCTATCACAGGAGGGGCCTCCAGTTGGCCATCCCCTCCCAGGACATCGCAGGTCCCCTTGGCAGCGTCAAGAGTCATTTGTGGGGAGGCACAAGCCTTAACCCCGGCAAGGTTTAATATCCTTGCCAGCAGGTCTTTTGAGGGAAGCGACGGAAGGGGCCTGGCTTCCCTCTCCCCCCTAAGGGGGTTTGCCCTACCGAGCCGCTTACAAGAGGGGCGGTCGGCAATGGGCTGCCTGCTGGCTTTCTTGGCAGTTCCCTTAGAAAGAAAAGGAGGGACTGCCGCTGGAAATAGGGGGGTGCCCGAAAGCACCTCCAGAGAAGGGAGTGAGGGGAAGTCCCCTACACCCGTAGGCGTAGGAGAGGAGTAAGCCTCCTCTCCGGTTAAAGAAGTATGGAGGGTCCCCTGCGCAAGCACAAGGGGGGGGGACATCCATTTTTTTGGTGGAGCTGCCCGAGGGCGGCTCCGTCGATGTTATAGGGGAAATTGGGGGTTGGGTTTTTTTTTTATTCTCATCATTGGGCATGGTGACCCTCTTATTTACACGGGACGCAACAGCTCACCACCTCTCACAGTTGCCCGCACTGCAAGAGGTGCTTGCAGGCCTGGCAGAGCCAGGCGCCGCCATTTGGGACCACCCCTCCCGCCTGGTGGCCTGGCAGTCCATCGGCATGGCGGCTCCACCTTAGACACGGCGTAAAAATGATAGATTTTGAAGACGAGAGGAAAAGGGATGTGAGGAAGGTATGGGTGGGGATGAAGCAGGTAGTTAAAAACCAGCCACCCCAGACCGGAGCTCAGGGGTTAGGGAACATTGTCCCCCACCCCCTTAGCCCCGATGCGGGACGGTTGGCTGAAAGGAAGGTCAACATCTACCCTGTGAAATTAGAGGCTGACCAGAGAAAGGTGTGGGAGAGGTTGTGTGAAAAGAGAGGAAACAAGTGTTTTGAAGGAAGGAAGAGAGGCTAAGCTGGGGCCGGACGGGGTGCTGAGTCCCGTCAGCACGGCGGCCAGGATGGCAAATCGCCGCGCCCCTTACGGGGTTATGTATGTTGAAATTGCTGAACAGACTGGCCTTGCTAATGTTACCATCACCGATTGGTTTAGCTTTTGTCGTGAAGTAATTATTTATTAGGTAATTTAAGACGACGATAGCGCCGCCGAGATTTAGCAATCGATTTTTGCATTTAAATCTGATGGTAGGCTTACAAATTAGGAATATTACGAGTTTTTTTAAAGTTGCAGAGGGTGTGGGGGTGTGACCTTCACGATTAACTAACATTTCGAAAGTACCTAAAAAACGTTATTTATGTGTCAGAAGTAGCCTAGAGTAGGCGGCGTTATCGTCTTTATTCTTTCGATAAACGTGCAGAGCCAATCGCATTAATTGTAGCCCAGTAATAGCGCTTCCTATCGAGTGCCCCTAAACTTAAGTATTACCAGACTTCTTTTCAGTTTTTAAGATGGGGAAGATCAGTGGAAAGTTTTTGAATTATATGCTAGTAAGTTGGTGTTGTGACCACACTAATTGAAAGTGTTGCTTCAGGGATCGTAAGGGTTGTTCTTAGATTTAGGAATATTTATAAGATGTCCATAAGTCCATATTATATATTAGCTTATCTGGCAATAATGTATGCTAGTTATTTGCATGGGATTTTTTAAAAATTTAAGGAACCCATCTGGCCACTGCATACTAGGGCAGAAGTCGCAGTAATCACCCTACAGCCTAATACTAGGCTATATTAAAAAAAGTCATGCAAAAAAATAACAAAGATACAAAAGACAGAATCAAAGAAACAAGAAAAAAAATAAATCCCAAAATAATCAAAAAAGTAAAAGGAAGAAAGAAACACCCCGAAGTCGGGTGAAGAAAACTCTCGAAGGAGTTTTCTAGTCCTACACCCAAAGGGCTAAAGGTATGACTGACGTATCTCGACGGCATAGGCATCATCGAGATCGGTTGCGGATGCAGCGAGAGCCGGTGGCGACTGAAGTAGGCGTCGGGCTCACGCTTGCAAGCGAAAAATGCACTGTAGACGTCTCAGAGCGAGCGGCATCTTCCCACCATCGACAATGGGCCATCAATGGTAAACGTGCGGAAGGCACCGGTCGCCAGGTGAAGACCAGTGGGATGAATTGAGTCACATCTTACACAATAAAGGCCGGATGCGTAAAACTCGCATCCGTAGTCAAGCTTCGAACGAACAAAGGATTGATAAAAAAGTAAGGCAGTCGCCTTATCAGCACTGCATGTGATGAACGTCAGGGAATGAAGAATGTCGATGGCGCGGGTACAAGATACCCTAAGGGTGCGAATATGAGCTGCCCAGGTGAACCGTCGTTCGAAAACAGGACCAAGGAAATAGTGTGAATCCACCACTTCCATGCGAACCCCGTTTTAGATCAAGTCCGTGTCAGGGTGGAGCTGTAGTTGGCGACAGAATCGCACGACCTTAGACTTGGGCAAAGAAAACTTGTGCGATTCGGCATAGCGAGAGACGCGGTTCATTGCCTCTTGTAGTCGACGCTCCAGAGAACATCTTCTGGCAGCGCACAAGTAATGAGGTTTTCCCCACCCTTCCCTATAATGGAATCGACGATCTCGAATGGATCTTCTTAGATCCGCTAGAAACCGGTGACTGAAAAATGATCTTCCCTGGTGGTGACTAGGGCGTCATCCAGGTTGCTATATCAAGCGGGCGGCCTATCTTATTGGTTTATACTAACTGCACCATTTGCTATATAATTTTTCAATATATATTCAGATACACCCACAAAGGAAAAGTGAAAAACGATTCCGAGCGCTTTCGTCTTTATTCTTCTAGACCTTTTCAAGGAATGAACAGAGGCAGGGCGATACATTGCCTTAAATAGTGGAAGGGGGGGAAGGATTAGACTACCCACCTCTGAACCTTAATTAGAGGGTACAAAATCCTGAAATAAATTTATTTGAGATTTTATGTAAGTAGTGATAATGGGGTCTAGCGTGAACAAACCAGGGCTAAGGTTGAAATTTGGGAACGTGTTAATGGAGATACATTCTAATATATTTCTCTAAATATAATTAGTGCATTTTATGACTGGTATGACACTATTCCAGTTAATGCTATGGTTAAGATTGTACATATGTAAAAGAAGCGCAGATTGTTTATTGTGATTTCGTACATTGGTTTTATGTTGTTTAACCCTGACATCTAGTTATTTCCCGGTTTGTCCATAATAACATTTTTGGCAGTTGTTGCAGCCTATCGAATAAACAATACCAGGTCGGGTGGGGGGAGAGTTTTGACAAGGAGGCGATAAATTGTAGTCTCGTACTTAAAAATAACATTTATGTTCAGAGGCATAAGTAAACGATTTTTTTTTTTTTTTTTTTTTATAGAGCCCATCTGGCAACTACCCACTTGGGCATAAGTCGCCGAAAAACACGACAGCCTAGAATTAGGCTACTTTAAAGTTAAAATATGAAAACTTAACAATCAATATAAATTGGAAAAACTTAACAATCGAAGCAATCTCCGGCAGCGGGGGGAGGTCCCCCTCACCCCGGTGCAGGAGAGTGCAACCTAAAACAAAACAATAACAAAAAAAAGGAACCTTAAATAAAGGGGAGAAGGCCGGCCTCCCCCAAAAAGTCAATAAGTCCACCAGTCATGGTGCACGCACTCGTCCCGAGTACAAGGGACAGGCGGTAGCGACCCCGCCCATCCCGGTACCGAGACAGGTATCGTGCGCGAAGATCACCCAGACTGGGACATTCGACAAGAATATGCCGAACAGTCTGGGGGACGACGCAGTCGTTGCAATAGGGCACATGCGAGCGTTCCACCAAGTAACGATGCGTCACACGAGTGTGTACGATTCGAAGACGACAGAAAGCAACCTGAAGCCGCCGCGGCATTGGGGGATAGGTCCATGGGAACAGTCGCGGCGCAATGGCACGCAACTTTAAGTTCCCCTCGACCGTCTCCCATCTTCTTTGCCAAGCAGTCCGAAGAGCTGCCCGTATTCCTGCCATGTAGTCAGTGTGAGGAAGAGCGAAACGCTGGTCCGGTCGCAGAGTCCTCGCGGACTCTTTGGCGCCCTCATCGGCGCGCTCATTCCCCGCAATTCCTACATGTCCAGGAACCCAGCAGAAGATAATCTCGACATCTGCCCGGCTCGCCAAAACCGTGGCGTCACGGATTTCGCGAACCAGGGGATGCGGAGATTCCAATGCCCCGAGAGCACTCAGGGCGCTTTGTGAGTCGCTATAAATCACAATCCGGTCTCCGAACCGGGCACGTCGCGTAATCTCCCGTACCGAGTGGTGTATTGCCACCAGCTCGGCCGTGAAGACAGACGCAGCGCCTGGTAGAGCCCCGCTGACTTCAAACAGAGGGGATACGGCGTGGAAGCCGACCCCCTCTTGGGACTTGGAGCCATCCGTATACACTGGCACGGTACCAGCGTGACACGATGTGTGCTCCAAAAAGGTCGAACGCAATACTCCCGGCGCAGTACAAGCTTTGGGAGCAGAGGCGTGGCGACAAATAGCCAAATGTGGTACCCTCCAGGGTGGCGTCCTGGGCAGAACCAGGGGCGCCACCGGCCCGAGAGCTATATCTACCTCTCGAAGGAGTTTCCTGGCCCTAAACCCAAAGGGCTTAGGGTATGACTGGCGTCTCTCGGCGGCATAGGCACCATCGAGATCAGCTGCGGATGCAGTGAGAGCTGTTAGCGACTGAGGGAGGCGCCGGGCTCGCGCGTACAGTCGAGTGATGCACTGCACGCGGCGCAGAGCGAGTGGCATCTCCCCAGCATCGACCAACAGGCTCTCAATGGGGGAAGTGCGGAAGGCACCGGTCGCAAGGCGAAGGCCGGTGTGGTGGATCGAATCCACCTTCCGCAATAAACGCTCGGCTGCGGATGCATAAAACTCGCATCCGTAGTCGAGCTTCGAGCGAACAAAGGATCGATAAAAAAGTAAGGCGGTAGCCCTATCAGCGCCCCAAGCGCTGAACGTCACGGAACGGAGAATGTCCATGGCGCGGGTACAAGAGACCCTAAGGCTGCGAATATGAGCCTCCCAGGTGAGGCGTCGGTCGAATACAAGACCAAGGAAACGGTGCGACTCAACCACATCCAGGCGCACCCCATTAAGAAACAAATCTGGGTCGGGGTGAAGCCGTGGATGGCGGCAGAAGTGCACCACCTTAGTCTTGGACAAAGAAAACCGAAACCTGTGCGCTTCGGCATAGTGAGAGACGCGGTTCAATGCCTGTTGGAGTCGACGCTCCAGAGTTGGCATCTGGGCCGCGCCAAAAGAGATCGAAAGGTCGTCCACGTAGAGCGTAGCGAGAACATTTTCCGGCAGCACCGAGGTGATGCCGTTGATGCTCAGGGCAAAGAGTGTGACACTGAGGACACTTCCCTGCGGGACACCCTCTTCCTGCTCCTTTGGACCGGAGAGGGCTCCCCCCACCCGTACGCGGAATCGACGATCTCGCAAAAATTCAGATATCAAAATTGGGAGGCGTCCCCTCGCCCCCATCGTGTGGAGAGTCTCCATGATACCGTATCGCCATGCGGTATCATAGGCCTTCTCCAGATCAAAAAACACCGTGGCGTAGTGCTGTCTACGAAGGAAAGCCTCGCAGACGGCACTTTCCAGTCGGAGCAGAGCATCCGACGTGGAGTGGAACTTACGGAAGCCGCACTGTGCAGAAGACAGATGGCCTCCGCTGTCCAGGAAATAGGCTAATCTAACATTTACCAATTTCTCCATCAACTTGCACACGCAAGAGGTTAGAGAGATTGGGCGGAAACCGGTCGGAGTAGAGTGATCTCTCCCCGGCTTGCGAAAGGCGAGCACAGTAGCGATTCGCCAGGAGTCTGGGAGAAGACCTTCCACCCAGATCCTGTTGAACAAATCTAACAGAAAGGCCATGCCTCGCTCACCCAGGTGTCGATGCATGGCGTACGGGACATCGTCCGGACCATGGGCGGTGTCCGCGCACGAAGCGAGAGCGGAACGCAACTCACTCACAGTAAACTTGGCGTTGAAGGGTTCTCCGCCTCTGGAGGTAAAGTCCAGCCGGCGGCCTTCCGCGACATCACGACGTGCATTGAATGCTGGCGGAGCAGCATCACGGCTAGAGAATGCGGAAAAAGCGGTCGCTAAGGATTCCGCCACGGATGCGGGGTCCGAGATTGCGGTCCCATTCTCCTGGAGAACGGGAGGGGGGTCCTGCGAGAACTTGCCCCGAATCCTTTTGACTCGCTTCCACACCTCAGCTAAAGGGGTCTTCCCGTTAAGTGAAGACACGTATGCCCGCCAAAAAGAGCGGCGGGCGTGCTTCGAAATATACCGGAACCTAGCCCTAGCCCGACGAAATTCAGCGACAGTGAAATCGTTCGGGCGGCGCTTATAGCGCATGTAGGCATAACGCTTCTGTTTGAGGGCCGTCTCACACTCGGTCGACCACCATGGGAGTGGTCGGCGTGCAAAACGGCCAGACGTCCTAGGAATAGTAGTCAGGCCTACGGCGATGAGGTTGCCGGAGAAGAACTCAACGGCCTCATCTACCGACCTAAACTCCTCGACTGAGATAGAGAATTCAGTCATTTCCTGAAATGCAGGCCATCGCGCCCGCGCCAAGCACCACCGAGGTGGTCTCTCAGGCGGCAGTTGCCCTGAAAATGATATTTGAATGGGAAAGTGATCACTACCATGGAGGTCATCGACCACCCCCCAATCAAAATCAGGCTGTGCATCCGAAGAGCACAAAGATAGGTCAAGGCAAGAAAATGAAGCGGTTCTCGGACAGTGATGCGTAAACTCATCCACGTTTAGGACACCCATCTCAAGCTCTTCGATCAGATCGGCAAGGACTTGTCCCCTGGGATTTATGGAGTAATCTCCCCAGAGAGGATGCCTGCCGTTCAGATCTCCAAGCAAGAGATAGGGCCTCGGCAACCGTGCCACGACGCGGCGGAAGTCCCCCGCGTCGAAGTCAGCTGACGGTGGAATGTACGCAGAAATGATAGTATACCTCCTATCCAGGTGCAGCTGCACAGCCACTGCCTGAAAGGAGGTATCTAAAGAGAAAGGAAGAACGGAGACATCATGCCGGGTGTAAACCGCGCATCCCCCAGCCCGGCCATCCCGCGGTGGTGGGGTCGCAAGACCCTTATACCCCGGGAGGGCAGGCAGCGGGCACGCGCCTAGCATGGTCTCCTGCAAAAAAATAGCTAACGGGGAACGGGACGAGACGAGCCTCCGCAGCTCCTCCCAGTTGGCCCGGAGTCCACGGCAATTCCATTGAAGGAATATGCCCTCCAGGCCTAGCTCGGAGGAGACGCGGGGGCCCTCCTCGAATTGAAGACCCTCACGGGAATGGCCGTACGCTTCCCGGGGGCAGAACCCCGGGCGCTGTTGGCCGGACAAAGCGCTGAAGGCGCTGTCGCCTTCGAGGACTTATTGGGGGAGGTTGGGCTCGCCATGCGAGTCTTTTCCTCCCTCCGCCTCGAAACCTTAGGCGGGCGTTGCGGCTTGGGAGGCGGGGGGCCCTCTTTTCGAGGAACCACCGTCTCCGAGCCACCCGCTCCACCTCGGGGCGTGGGCGAAGGGGCCGAAGCTCCTTTGTTGCTGTCCTCCTTTCGGGGAACAGCTTTAGGAACCCCGGAAGATGGCCTAGCGACCATCTTCAGGGGTGTTGCCTCCTGTGAGTCTAACGACTCTGTGGAGGCGCGTGGCCGTTTCGCCTTACGGGAAACGGTCACGCTGGGGGAAGAGGGGGGAGCCCTGGTATTAGCCGGGGCTGGGTGTGAACCCTTTTTGCCGCCAGCTCTACCAGGGGAGCGCCCGGGTGTAGTAGAGCCCGCAGAAGGGCTCCGAATGGGCGCGGAAACAACCGTGCTCGTTGGCCTGGATGGGCCAGGAGCAGAGGGTGCTTTTCTAACTATTGAGGCATATGACGTCCCAGGCAGAGCAGGGCGCGCCAGGACCAAGTCCTTAGCCTCGCGGAATGAGAGTCGATCCTGGGCCTGAACGGCCAGGATTTCTTTCTCAAGGAGATATGCACCACATTGCTTCGAAGAAGCAGGGTGCGGCTCTCCGCAATTGACACACTTGGCCACACACGATTTGGAGCAATTTACACAGACTTCGGGTGACCCCGATTTTGCACGTCTACATGATCGATTCGTGTGGCCGAAGCGGTGACAGTAATAGCACCGCCGCGGCAGTGGCACGAATGCCTTCACGCGGTAGCGGTACCAACCGGCACGCACCGACTCAGGGAGCTTGTCACAGTCGAACGTGATGAAGAGTGTAGGGGTGGGTCTCGAGGCCCCTCCCTGTTTTCTCATCACACGTTCGACCTTGACCGCCCCATGGTCGGCCAGCTCTAGGGTGATGTCTTCTATGGAGTAGTCAACGAGTTCCTTCGCATAAACTACTCCTTTTACAAAGTTCATGGTAGAGTGCGGCGTCACACTCACCGGGGTGCCATGAAGTGTGCGAAGAGCACTTATCTTGGCCGCCTCGGCGGGATTCGCCGCATTCGCCAGAAGGCTCCCGTCCGAGAAACGGGTTACCTTCGGCTCTCTACCAATTGCACTAGCTAATCCTCTCCTCTGATGGATCATGTTGCCCTTGGACAACATGGTGCCATCAGTGGAGCGAATAACGAGGAAGCGTTTGAATCCAGCGGGCTCGAAAACGCCAGGTAACCTCTGAATCAGGGGCCCCGATGTCATCGAGGCTCCGCCCTGTGCACTCTTGGTATTAGTCTTCTTTGTCAGGGGCTCCGCAACCGGGGGGGCAGAGGGGGCGGATGTGCCGATCTTGGCTTGGTCGCTTGCCAGAGTGGCAGCAGACCCATCCGTCCCCGCAGCCCCCGCGGATGGAGAGGAGCCCCGAGTCTTTTTTGTCTTTTTAGTCTTTTTCTTTTTCTTTTTCGGAGAGGAGGGCGGGGAATGAACCCGCTTTTCACCTCCGCCGGCAGAAGTCCCCAGGCCAGATGGACCAGCCTCAGCCAGGTCCCTCTCCGAAATGGAGAAGGTCCTGGTTGTCGTAGGGGCACATGTCGGAGGAGATCCCTCCCCTCCTTTTACTGCCTCGGAGCCCTCAGCCATTTGAGGAGGACCTTGCATAGGGGCGGATTCGGGTTCGGTGCTTGGCGCCGAGCCCGAATTCCCCCCCCATGGAAGGCCCTACCGTCTGAGGCTGGGTCTCCTCAAGGACCATGTCTATCACAGGTGGGGCCTCCAGTTGGCCATCCCCTCCCAGGACATCGCAGGTCCCCTTGGCAGTATTGTCACTAGTCAGGTGGTGTGGGGAGGCACAGGCCTTGACCCCAGCAAGGTTTAAAATTCTTGCCAGCAGGTCTTTTGAGGGAAGCGACCGAAAGGGCCTGGCTTCCCTCTCCCCCCTAAGGGGGTTTGCCCTACCGAGCCGCTTGCACGAGGGGCGGTCGGCAATGGGCTGCCTGCTGGCTTTCTTGGCAGTCCCCTTAGAAAGCAGAGGAGGGACTGCCGCTGGAGATAGGGAGGTGCCTGAAAGCACCTCCAGAGAAGGGGGTGAGGGGGAGTCCCCTACACCCGTAGGCGTAGGAGAGGAGTAAGCCTCCTCTCCGGTTAAAGAGTTATGGAGGGTCCCTTGCGCAAGCACTAGGGGGGGACCTCCATTTTCTCGGTGGAGCTGCCCGAGGGCGGCTCCGTCGATTTTCTTGGGGAAGTTGGGGGTTGGGTTTTTTGGTTGTTTTTTTCATTCATGGGCATGGTGACCCTCTTTTTATTACGGGACGCAATAGCTCATCACCTCTCGCAGTTGCCCGCACTGCGAGAGGTGCTTACAAGCCCGGCAGAGCCAGGCGCCGCCATTCGGGACCACCCCTCCCGCCTGGTGGCCTGGCAGTCCTTCGGCATGGCGGCTCCACCTTGAACACGGCGTAAAAAATATAGGTTGTGAAGAGGAGAGGAAAAGGGATGTGAGGAAGGTATGGGTGGGGATGAAGCAGGTTGTTAAAAAAAACCCATCCCGAACCGGAGCTGAGGGGTTAGGAAACAATGTCCCCTCCCCCCTCAGCCCCGATCCGGGGTGGTTGGCTTGAGAAGAAGGTCAGCATTCTACCCTGTGAAATTAGAGGCTGACCAGAGAAAGTTGTGGGAGAGGTTGTATGAAAAGCGGCGAGGTAGGGGAGAAATCGGGCTATCTGAAGGAAGGAAGAGAGGCTAAGCTGGGGCCGGACGGAGTGCTGGATCCCGTCAGCACGGCAGCCAGGATGGCAAATCGCCGCGCCCCTTACGGGGCATAAGTAAACGAGGTAATGAAAATGTGGTTATAGAGTAAAACTAATAAGTTTTGGGCCTGAACTTAGGGATATTAAATTACTTTGATAATAGGAACGCTTAACGGACTTATAACAATTGTCGAGAACGTACAAATTTATCCCCATTTTATATATTCTATCGACTTCTTTGTCACCAGAGTATATTTTCAACACACGTGGGCCTGAAACTAACGCATGATTTCAATTATATAAATTTCTCATAACTAGAAGATCAATTTATTTAATTAAAACGGGTCCTGGGTAGTGCTGGATTAAGAACCTGCTGGCCCTATGTCACACTTTGAAAAGTCGCCTGAAAATACACATACAAAATATTCACTCGCACCTCCCTCTAACACCACTTGCTTTTGCATTGTAACGTTTATTTGTATCTTATATGTGATGTGTTACTTAGAAATATAGACTCATACATATAAAAGAAAAATAGCCAACAATAAAAAATCAGAACATGATTACTCATTAAACATAGTTCATTTACAAAAAGAAAATCAAACTGGTTCAAATTTGTTTTAAAAGTATTTAGTGACTCAACATTTATAGAAGCTGCTGACTCCAAAATCACTTGCGAACACTACTAGTTCGGCGGAGGAGCTTGTACAATTTTAAGTTATGACCTCTCGTAAAATTATTACTCAAATTAAAAAATGCTCTTACTACTGTAAACAAATCATTTGAACATTCATTGATTAGACTTTATTATCAAATACCTTTTATATAAATTATATCACTACTTTGCGCACTTTTTCAACTGCACATTCATCAATGGTTTTCTGGTGTCAATTTTACGCAGTAAATCATTTTCAATGGACAGAAGTCATTGCTGGCCCATCGTTGATCGTTTCACGTCTTTAATTCTTTTCTGATGAGAAAAGGAACGTTACCCTGAGCAATTTGTAGACATTAATGATAAGTAAATTCGCCGTGCTAGTTCCGTGTTTGAAAAAAGCAGAAGAGACACCAGTAGTGTGGAGCATTGTAAACATTTTTTGTGCACTTCCAGTTGATGCTTTTTTATCGTCATCGCGTATCTGCCCTTCATACTAGCATATAAATTGATGAAATTCAGCAGAGAAATCGGAACAAAGGTAATTCGAATAAAGAAGGACAAGTTTTGTATTAGCAACATCGATATCTTAGGCAGACATACTCATACTGAGTCAAAACACCAAATCTCTGTAGAATATACTTCAATATGTTTCTGCAGTGGACTCTTGAGTTGATCGATGGTGACATAAAAGGTGTTAACTTTAAACTTTTCCTGGCCAGACATCCCCTCCAGAACACCTGTAGCATCCCCATCATTAGCATTCTTCTTACGTCCAGGCACTCGCCGACGTTCAGATGTGCTGTAGCCACTGGGTTAACTTGCCTTTTACTCCTAATTGTGAAACTTTTCTCGGCATTCCTCTAAGAATTTATCCCAACTCCTCAGCAAACCAATAGCGGGTGTTAATTCGATGGTCGAGCTTAGAGCAGCCATTTACTAGAGCAGTTGAAACGCTCAAAATGTCATTCCATAGTTCACACATTAATGCAAATTCAATGGTGTCCATGTAGTTGGCTAGCAGGCTTGGGTCCAAGTACACCCGCTAGTACTTGTGGACAAGTACAAGTACTGAAGAAAAATTCAAGTACAAGTACAGAAGATTTGTCTAGTACTTAAGTCCAAGTACCTGACAATTTACTTAAGTACAATTACATTCAAATAGATTATCTATTATTTTTTTTACTCGCTTGGAAAGTGTGAATTTTGCAATTGTAGAAAATATTTAAGAAAATTCAGATTTCCTCAGTATTATCATGTAATTAATTAACGTTTTATTTAGCCTAGATAGCGAACAATAGTTAATCACATAATAAATTAAATTTTGAGATGAAAATTGAATAATGAACTTAGGCTTAATGAGCCGGAGAATGGCCAGTTAAAGCGTTGGGAAATAAGAAAGAATGGAAAAATGAACGACAACGGAAATAAAATGTATATAAGAATTAGCAAATAAAAACAGGATGGATTGAATATAACTTCAGACAAATTGGTATACACGAGTGATGGTTTAATGGATATTAATAGAACGTTGAATAGGAAGTGAAATATGATGTTAAATTAAATAGGATCGCAATACGATATTAAATTGGATGTAAACAGTAGTGTTAATAATAGTGGATCACAATGAGCGATAATTGTATGTTAGCTCTCACAATGGTAATAGTAAATCGGGGTCTGTAATGAATTAAAAATGTCTATTAATAAGATACTCACGCTTTAGATCAATATATTAACCAGATTGAGGAACTCTTTTGCACAAACCTCGCGACTCTGGAGATGCAGCACAATGAGGCAGAGTTAAGACGATTGAGATTTATTTTAAACAATGCGGTTCTCGAGGAATATGATTATATTGAGGAATTATAATTTGTTTTATAAATATATATACATATATTGGATATACCAGTTACATTGAAGTACTCGGAATAACATAAATTATTTAAATTACTTTTGGAGTAGTGCAGATTTGCACGATAAGAATTTATTCTAATTACTTTAAGTACTACAGAATCATTGTATACACGTACATTATTTTTTATTTTGAGAGTACTGCAGATTAATAAGAATCAGGCAGTGCTACACTTAGTTTGAAATTAATGATTATTCTAGGATAATTCATAATACAAAAACAGGTAATGCAATTAAATTTCCGATACAAACGAAAAGTGTAGAAAATATGTAGAAAATTGTAGAAAATATGTAAGAAAATTAAAATTTCCTTAGTTTGAAATTGATAATTATTCTAGTTTAATTCACAATACAAAATAATACAGAGTAGACTTCCATTACAAATTAAAAGTGTGATAGTTGCAATTGTAGAAAATATGTAAGAAAACTGAAATTTCCCTGAATTGAAATTAATGATTATTCTACATAATATTGGTGTATTTACATATTTGTAGGACTTATCATTACATTTGACATACATTACGGATTCAAAATTCTTGTCCGTAAGCCGACATCTGTCCGGACGGAAGACTTTTCCTGCAATGCTGAAGATCCTTTCCACTAGCGCAGCAGAAGCGGCAACGGGTAGGTATTTTTGTGCCATCTTTGTTAGAGTTGGAAATGTGCCCATGTGCTCCTTCCATTATGCTAGTACATCCCTTTCATCGGAAATGCATGGTTGACTCAGCCATGTAAGTCTTCCGTTTTAAGGATATTTAGTTGAGTCTTAAAGCAGTAGGACTCAAGGATGAGGGGACGGATTCGTAACGCTACTAACGACAACAGTCTGATGACAATGACTTGATTGATTCTCTCTCCCTAACTTGTTTTTTCTCTTGTGTGTGTTTTAATATTTATGCGTCCCGTCTCTAAGGGGGGTGACCTTTTTTACTTGACCTGGAGACGGGGCGGAGCCAAAGATAAGGAATGTTCGTTGGCTCCTTCGTTGGGTGGAGCTACAAGAGTTATGTGCAACTATTGAACTTAAATATTTTTCCATGTTTTAGGCCTTTTCCGTATCAGAGAGATCGCTTGCTTTCCACAGTTCCTAGGGAATTTTAACCGCTCAAAGCATACATTACCCTATATTTGTTAGATTTGTCCTAGTTATCTATCATTAAGACCTTTTACTCTGGAAGCTGTTTCCTAGCGTGCGTATGTTAGTATGAGTCCACGTCAGACTCTGGCGATCCGCTTTGCTCTATACATATTTCCTTAATAAATATACAATTGTGATATATTTTTTCTCTCTTTTTTCATTGGTTCACTATCTATTATCTGGCATATTACTTCATTAATTCATGCGAGTACCCATTTTCAGGATTTCATAGATCCATCGAGCAGTCATTTATGCTAGTTCCTCGCTAGGCCCTCATATCCTGCAATTTGAGTGCCACAGGCCAACTTTCCTTGCAATTCGAGTGCCACAAATGTGCTTTGTACTGTTTTCGTGTGCTTTTAATTACTGAGCCATATTCTTTAAATCTGTAAATCCTTGCCCAGAAACCTGTACACTGTCAGACGAAAACATAAGGCAAGGAAAGCAGAAAACAGGCTTCTGCTGGAGAATACACAAACCAGTCACGATCAACTCCCTCACCATTCGGTAAAATCCGTTTGAAGACACTGGAATTTACAAAAAACTATTCACACCATAGAATTTCAGCTGTGTTTCCGGGTAGCTTTAGGCTAAGTTTCGAAAATGTTTTGCTCCCAGTCTAATGAAAATTTCATGTAAATGGTCTGTTATGTCATGAAAAACGAAAATAACCAACATCAGTTGGAATTGTTACTGAAGGGGGTTAGCCCTGCCTTCAACAGCGTCAGATGGTTTGGCTTCAACAGTAGGCTCCTTGTGGTTTCTGTCCACTTGTGATGAGGATTAACACCAATATCAGTAGAACCAGTAGCACATTTCTCACCGACATTAAAATATGAAGTTAATTTGGGTATCCTTTTGAGTTATTTTTCTTCATTGTGCTTCTTCTTCTCCAACTCCTTTGCTCGCTCCCAACCACTTTTGCGTTTTGACATTGTTGTTCCTGCAAGTAGAAAGAAAGTAGCTTAATCAATAATGACTGACTTACTAATGATATTACTATCAATAAAATAATTCTAATCATAGAATATTTATTGGAGACATGGTCCAAATGAAATTTCTGCTCTGAGTACTGCTACTGGTGTATAACTTTTACATACTGGTAGTAGCACTGAGAACGAAATTGGTGCTGCTCTCTTTCAATCTAGATTTATGAATCAAGTTATTTTTTTCCGATTTATTAAAACAATTGAAAAAATTATGATTACAAAATGTATTGTAGAACATATGGAAGCAAATACTTTTATTTTAAATTTTAAAAAAAATATATTGTGTTGTGAATAATTGTGAATGGGTGTAGGTAAAAATATTAATAATACTTATGAGCAAAATGGATGTAAAAAATTTAGCTAAATCATGAAGCAGTCAGCAAATGAAGAAAAATACACAGGATAAAATCTCATTATAAATAATGAAAGAAAACAGGGTAGGTACACACTTTATTCGGTGAGCGTCAAGGATATTCCTCAATATCTCGGATTTGAAAGTCAAACAAAGGAGTCGTGATGCTGCAGGGATGATTTCCAGAGCAATTCTAGGGTTAGACAACTTCCGGCTCTAGTTCCAGTAAACCATTGATGCCCGGGACAAAATACAGCTTCGCAAGTTAAAATATCCTTAGGGTATTGCAAAAATCACAAAAGTAAATAAAATAGATAAATGATATAATAGCTCAAATGACAACATTATGCCTGAGAAAAATGGCTCTTTATTAAAAATACTTTACATTGGACCTATTACATCCAAATTGATAAATGAATTACAGTGGGCGTTAGTTAAGAGATACCGTTAATGTCAGTTTCATTTTATTCCCATCAACAATCTAACTATTAAAACTTTTCTCAAACATAAAGAAAACTCTCCAAAATGTTCTTTGGTTTACCAATTCTTGTGGGCAGGCTGACATACCTACTACGTGGGTAAAACCACTCTCTAACTACAATTGAGGATTAGTAAGCATCGAGGTTTTGCCCACTATACTAACACTTAACAGACCATTAACTACGCATGAATATTTTCTATTTGAAACCATTCCATGTCTTGCAACAAACTAATTTCAGACACTAAATTCTCTATTTTGGATTCGTATCCTAATAATCATGATCTGGATATTTTGGTGTCTTTATACATTTCCAAACTCACTCTTAAACTCAACTACCAACAATCTTTAATTCCCTTATTAATTATTTAAATCCAACCAACTATTCCCTTCCTACACAACCAACTAACATGCCACCAATAGATATTTAAGTCTAATTTCTTCCACATTCGCCACAGTCTGCCTGGTAAGCCAATTTTCCGATTCTTATTAATTTACTAATTTAATTTTTTTGTGTGTGTTTGCATTTGTTTTTGTATTTTTTCTCTTATTTTTGTCCAATTAACTATGTTATATTTTAATTCGGTTTTAATATCTAGTCTAATTTTTGTAAAATTGACAGAATACTCTGTTGATGATGTACACAGTCGATGTACGAAACGTTCAGATTTTTCAATTAAATGTTCCAATTCGTCGTATTGGCTTTACTCTTCGTATATATATATATATATATATATATATATATATATATATATATATATATATATATATATATATATATATATATATAACGGAAAATGCACGCATTCCTTCTTTGGGCGACCGAAAGCTATCGGCCTATGTGATTGGTGCGCAAAGCATACATCCAGCGCAAGCTTAAACGCTTGATACAGGAATGTGTGAGAAGTGATACACAGAAAACAAGAGAGAAAAGATCCTAATGGAGGTGACCCCGAGAAAAGCAAGGATAAACACAAACACACACACACACACACACACATATGCATATATATATATATATATATATATATATATATATATATATATATATATATATATATATATATATATATATATATATAATGTATAAATCTTTCATGAGCATGAAAGAATGATGAAATAAATCCAGCATACCGCAAGAAGTAGAAAAACAGGATAATTTTTTCTTCGGAAAAAGTTATTTCCTAATTTGGAAAATTCCGTACAGAGGTGGGATTTGAACCAGGCACACTAAGGCAGCAAATAACTGCTTTCATCTCAATTAAACCACCCCTTAGACAACGCGGCTAAGCGGAAGACCAAAAAATCTACCGAATAAACCAGATTTTAAGGCACGCTTCGCAAGGTCGATCGGGACTATGAAAAGAGAAAAATTAATTGGGAATTCAAAGGACAAATGAGAAATTCAGGTATATACACGCGGCGAATATGTAATGTATAAATCTTTCATGAGCTCTAAAGAATGATGAAATAAATCTAGCATACCGCAAGAAACAGAAAAACAGGATAATTTTTTCTTCGGAAAAAGTTATTTCCTAATTCGAAAAATTCCGTACAGTAGTGGGATTCGAACCAGACACACTGAGGCAGCGAGCAACCGTTTTGATGTCAATTATACTGCCCCTTAGACCACTCAGCTACGTGAGAAAAGCTGTTGCTCGCTGCCTAGTTCGAATCCCACCCCTGTACCAAATTTTCAAATTAGGAAATAACTTTTCCGAAGAAAAATTATCCTGTTTTTCTGTTTCTTGCGGTTTGTTGGATTCATTTCATCATTCTTTTGCGTTCATGAAAGATTTATACATTGTATATTTGCCCCGTGTTTACCTCAATTTGTCCTTTGTCCTTTGAATTGCCAATTACTTTTTCTCTCTCTTTCATAGTCGCGATCGACCTTGCGAAGCGTGCTTAGAAAGCTTGTTTATTCGTAAGATATTTTGGTCTTCCGCGTAGCCGAGTGGTCTAAGGGGCGGTAAGTGGTTGCTCGCTGCCTCAGTGGTGCCTGGTTTGAATTCCATCCCTGTACGGAATTTTCCAATTAGGAAATAACTTTTTTCGAAGAAAAAATATACTGTTTTTCTGTTTCTTGTGGTTTGTTTGATTCATTTCATCATTCTTTCGCACTCATGAAAGATTTATACACAAAAACACACACACACACATATATATATATATATATATATATATATATATATATATATATATATATATATATATATATATATATATATATATGAGGAATTAAACCACATTCTCCGAAGACAATTTAATTCAGAACAGTTTCGGTGTATCTCACACCCTTTTTCAACTGACACTGGATAGAAAATATAAGAAAAGTGCATATAAGCATAACACAAGGTCTGGTCGTGAAAGATCCCCTCTTTTTCCCCCAATCCCCTACTTTTGGCTAATCGGGGGGGGGGGGTTAAGCCTAAACATATTGAAGGGCTGACATTTTACTATTTTGTTTATTTGCTTTCTTATTACAGGATTAAAAGAAAATTGACCCTCAGATAGATTTAAATTAGGAACTGACGATATCAAGGTCGATTCTACGATTCTTCTCTTAACATAGTTAGCCGATTTAAATACCATTTTACTTCCATTGAAATCCACCGTATGATTCTTGTCTCTAACATGGCAAAATATTCCACTGCTTTCACTGCCCACTCTAATATCTCTTTTGTGTTCATACAATCTCTTGTCTAGATTTCTCCCCGTTTCCCCTATATAAACTTTATGGCCATCGTTGCATGGTATTGCTATACTCCTATGTTATGATGTTCTTTGGGTTTCCTGGCAATCATCAATTGGTTTATGGAATTATTATATTTAAAGGCTAGATTAATACCCGCTTTTGCAAATATGTCCTTTAAACTATTTAATTTATTATTAAATGGCAATGTTATACATTTGTTGAAGTCATTAGTGCGGGAAGGCTTATTACCATAGAATGTTTTCCTAGCTGCAAAATGGGCAGACGATATGAACCAATTGGGGTAATACAAATTAGAAAAAATGGTCCTGATAATGACAATTTCTTCATCTAAATAGGAAGGATGACCTATTTTGTATGCTCTAAGGAAAAGGTTAAAAATTACCGATTTTTAACAGTATTATCGTGAAACGAAAAATAATGTATATAGGCATTCGAGTGTGTTGGTTTTCTATACACGTCAAGTTTTAATTCATGGTGATCTATATTTATGAGGACATCTAAAAAGGGTAATCTATTATCATATTCCCATTCATATTTAAATTTGATGGAGACATGCAAATTATTCAAATTATTAAAAAAGGTATCAAAATCATGGCCATTAAGCCATACAGAAAATACATCGTCAATGTACCTTAACCATATAAAGTTAGGGAGAGAAATTGTGGGAAAGAGTTCCGTCTCAAAATATTCCATGAAGAGACATGCCAATATCGGAGATAAACTATTTCCCATGCTAAGGCCAAATATTTGTCTATAAAACTCATTATTTACTCGAAACACATTGTCAGAGAGACATAATTCAACTAAATCGTTAAATTTACTTATAGAAATGGGAAATAGTTTATCTCCGATATTGGCATGTCTCTTCATGGGCAGCGAAAGCAGTGGAATATTTTGCCATGTTAGAGACAAGAATCATACGATCGATTTCAATGGAAGTAAAATGGTATTTAAATCGGCTAACTATGTTAAGAGAAGAATCGTAGAATCGAGCTTGATATCGTCAGTTCCTAATTTAAATCTATCTGAGGGTCAATTTTCTTTTAATCCTGTAATAAGAAAGCAAATAAACAAAATAGTAAAATGTCAGCACTTCAATATGTTTAGGCTTAACCCCCCCTTCAGATTAGCCACAAGTAGGGGATTGGGGGAAAAAAGAGGGGATCTTTCCCGACCAGACCTTGTGTTATGCTTATATGCACTTTTCTTATATTTTCTATCCAGTGTCAGTTGAAAAAGGGTGTGAGATTCACCGAAACTGTTCTGAATTAAATTGTCTTCAGAGAATGTGGTTTAATTCCTCATCTTTTCTTGCGATATTGCATTAATTTCCATCATATATATACATATATATATATATATATATATATTATGTCTGTGTGTCCCGTTTCCAAGAAGTGGCGTGACTTTTTTCACTTGACCTGGACGCGGGGCGGAGGCAACGATCAGGAATGTTCGTCAGTTCCTTCGTTGGGCGGAGCTACGAGAGTTATGTGCAACTAATACACCTACATATTTTTTCACGTTTTGAGCCTATCCCTTATCAGAGAGATCACTTGCCTTTCACAGTTTCTCGGAAATTTTAACCGGTCAAGGTATACATTACCCTGTATTTGTTCAGCTTGTCCCTTTTATCTATCATTTGGCCCTTTCCGTCTGGCAGCTGTTTCCTAGCGTGTTTATGTTCCCATGTGGCCGCGTGAGAGACTCTGGCGATTCGCTTTGCTCTATTCATATTTTATTAATAAATATAATATTGTGATATATTATTTCTCTCTATCTTTCATTCGTTCACCATGGTCTATTACTTCATTAATTCATGCGTGTACTCATTTTCAGAATTTGATAGATCCAGCGGGCGCCCATTTGTGGGGGTTCCTGGCTGGGTCTACCTATCCTGCAATTTGGGTACCAAGGACCTATTTTCCTTGCAATTTATGTGCTACAAAGACTCCCCCAATGGTGAAATATGGTCAAATATAATGCATGCACAACATATACACCAAATATTGAAACGTCCGAACCCACGCCTCTTTACCTTATTATCACACATAGATCGGGTCAATGAATTGACCAACGCCGAATTTAAAAACAAAAGAATAGTGACTCTCTCTCGAATGTAACTCGTCTCCCAGAGCGCGTGAAGATGTCCGGTTCATCCTTGTTCCTAATGGTGCCTGAAGAGATCTCTCTTCGACTTACTTCGACGTCATTGTCCTCTGTTTCCTTATCTCCATGAGGCGAAGTGCAACAGGTCGTCCTCCTATCTCCTGCATGAGACTTCGGTATTCGCCGATTAGCCAGCACATTACCACTATACGAGGGAGGAAGCCTCACCGGTTTTAGCCCGTGTACTGAGACAGTGTCCCGCTTACCATCAGGTAACTCCAATTTGTAGACCTTGTTGTCGCGCTCGACCGCCGGGAAAGGGCCAGCATATGGCCCTTCTAGTGGTTTGCGAATACGGTCTATTCGGACCCACACATGCGTTGCTTCACGAAGATATTTGGATACAAACGGCTTGGTCACCGAGTGCAGGTGTCCTTCGGATGTATGTGTGAAGTCGACCTGTACCATAGTTGTGGCTTATACTGCTTAATGAATTTTGAATTGGCTTTCGACGATTAAGACGAAACCAAAGAGTTCAGGCACAGTGATGTAGCCCCTGTGACTGCCGTAAGAGGTTGGGGGTCTGAGTAGGTTTTCTATTATATTTTTGGTCGAGACTTTCCCTTTTTTCTTTTTCTTGTATTCGTTGGTCAGCGAAGTCACGCATTTTAAATTCTTAAGAAAATTTACTTGAAAATATTTTCCTTCTGAACACGCCATTGAACAATATATATATATATATATATATATATATATATATATATATATATATATATATATATATTAGGGTGGTCCTTATTTAAAAGAATTTTCATAGGTCTGACCCAGCCAAAATGTTCCTTTTTGGTTGAAAAACCACCATATGCACAATTTCATTGAGATATATGAACATTTAGAGGTAGCTCAAATGATCCGAAGTTCCTCTCAGATGAGGTATTCGATATACATACAAATACACCTCAGGCGCCCATATACTGAGTCTAGTTAGTGAAAAACTGTCCGCAGTTTGGGACAAGAAATCCAGCGACTAGCCTTGAACCGATCCAGCATTAGATGGCAACGACTGCAGCATCGTAAATCCACCTAAAAAAAAAAGTTCGATCCACAGTTGCCACTCATTTTGCACTGGGATGGGAAGCTTATTCCAGATCTCAATGACACTGGGACTGTGGACAGATTACCTGTGCTACTGACAGGTAATGAATGGCCAACCACAGCTTCTTGCAGTCCAAAAGCTACCATCGAGGAGAAAGGAAGCACAAGCTAAGGTCATCTTTTTGTTCTGAAAGACTGGAATTTAGAGGAAAAGCTTCACTGAATATGCTTAGGCAGAACCAGCTCTAATACTGGTCGGTACAAAGGCACGTGCATTCTTTTGGATAGCTTCTTGGTTGTGAACCTCTGCACATTGGTTGTTGCCATCATGTCTTGGAGTACATTGTTGGAGCAGCCTTTTCTGAAGTCATTTCTAATTTTCTCTCGTTCAAGTGTTTCAAAACAACTGTAGCTGTCTTCAAAGATGAAATGATGCAGATCTTTGAAACGGCCGTTAAAGTCACTCAGCCCAGAGATGACTACAGAGAGCTACTGGAGCGTGCTATCATCTTCTTTTGAGTTGTCCTTCTTCGAAGCATCTACTTGCAGCTCCAGGAGCTATACATCAAGCCCGATAGATGGCAAAAGTGATATACACCTTCAATGTCTGTATTTTTCGCTCGCAGTTTAAGCTGACAGCACGCGAGCATCAAAGATTACGAGAACTCTGCATCTTCTTTTCACGTATTTGCATTGAAGTGTGGGTAACAGTCAGCATTGCTGTGAATGCCCGAGGAATGACCTGGAGTTGTTAAAGCAAATGTCAGATGCATCACACGATTAACATCGACATATCCAACGCTACAGAGAAGAAGATGACAGGCTAACTGTAGTACCTTTCTGAGGAGTCGGTTGCTTTGGCATTGTTTGATGGTGATTTAGAAAATAGCAGCAAGAACAAGATAGTTATAGCTATGAAAGAGAAAGAAAGGGAGGAAAAGGCGCTGAAACTTGCAACTATCGACGTGAAACGAATTCAAGAGAAGACTTTAGTTGACTTTACGACCAAGAAATCAAGATTTCTTTTCAAGAACTTGCGTCTTCCATATGATTTCCTCGAATATCCAGCAGCTCAGTGGAAGCATCAGCCTAGCTTCAGTGCTGCAAAAAGTTTCATCAGCACATTGGCCTTAACCAACAATCACGCTGAATGTACCGTTGCCTTAGGCGAGAATTTCCCTGGCCGTCTCACAAAGGATGAGGAACAATTACAGTTTGTTCCGAGTGTTGTTGCAGAACACCGCAAAAAGTTCCCCGACACTCGCAAGCTGACCTTACTAAGCAACACTGAGTGATATTGGTTATCACGACACTCCTGCCAATGAGCAGCTAATACCCACTGTAGAAGATCCAGTGGGGGGGGAAGGAGGCCCAGGCTTGTGAATGTTGGGAAGAAACCAATCTAGTGAAATGACTGCGTTCTATACCTCATCTGGGGGAAGATCGGATCCATTGAGCCACCTCTAAATATTAATACATATCAATAAAACTTTGCAGTGGGTGTTTTTCAACCAAAATGAATACATTGCCGAGTTCAGATTAGTGAAAATGGTTTTTTTTTAAATAAGGACCACCCTAATAATATATATATATATATATATATATATATATATATATATATATATATATATATATATATATATATATATATATATATATTACAAGAGAAAGAAGAATTGGACGCGAATGAGCAAAAGAGACAAGAAACCGGAGGGTTTTTTTAAAGGCCAAAGGAAGGGACATTAGAAGAATCCAGAATCAAAGGGAGCAGAGGGCGGCACAGTGAAGGCGATCTTTTACCGAGAAGACAGAAATAACACCAGGGGAAAAAAATTTCCGCATCTTACTTTCTGTCTTCAAATTTAATTGAAAGGCAGAAAATAAAAATGGTGTAGCCCTGTGGTGGTTGTATAATCACCCGCAGAACTTGTATTTGCTCTTTCTTTGTATCTGACATGGGGAATGAGCCTTTAAATTGTGAGCGGGTAAGAGGATGTGGTATAAAATGTCCTTGGAGGTTCCTAGCTTAGAGAGACACTGGGTTTGATGGCAAGAACAAAACCTCTCTTTCAATGAGCGAACCGTACTACCAATATAGGTTCCTTGCAAACAACAAGGGCAAGTAAAAGCGTAAACAACACGACTGTTTATTTCAAGATGAAGTTTGTCTTTTGACGAGAAGAAACTTCCTATGGACAGTAAGGACACACACGCATATCTATATATATATATATATATATATATATATATATATATATATATATATATATATATATATATATATATATATATAGGGTGTTGCATTAAGACGGATCGCAGTTAGCAGTAAATATACATTGCAGCAAAATATATATTGAGTTTTTCTGCCTCTTTCAACATTAATTTCAATTATCAATATATTGATGATTGAAATTAGTGTTGAAAGAAGCAGAAAAACTCAATATATATTATGCTGCAATGCATATTTACTGCTAACTGCGATTTGTCTTAATAGAACACCCTTTATATGAACAAGAAAAGTACAAATTAAATTTCCATAATTAAACTAGAGAATTAAATTTGTAAATTATATAAGTGTTCTATCACATAAAATTAAGACACTTATAAGAGGGGTTTTTATTACACTTAGAACAAGAAACAAATCAAATTGCACTACAGTACAACTGCCATTTAAAAGCTGACTTTTATTGCCTTCCTTGATGCCAAGTCATCAATTAAATCAGCATACGAAATCTGCCCAGAAATCGTATGATTTATACTGATGATGGCAAGACCAGTAAGACGCTCCTGTGAGTGACATAGATGATCTCAGAAAGATTTGATGAGCTTCATCTTTGAAAAGCTCCTCTCTGCGTCAGCAACAGTGATTGGAAGAGTAAGACCAATTCTGAGAGCAGTCCACAAACTTGAATATATTTCAGCGCTCACTTTCATGGATAAATGTCAGTAATTCATACAAGGATATGTATGGTCTTTGATGGCAAGTCAGGCAAGTTCTTCAGCTCCCGTTCAAGCTCTTTGTCATCTAAGTCAGATTGTCCCTTAAAGTGTAGCATATTGCTAAGGTCAGCGCATTCTTCTGTTAGCAACTGAAATGTGAGATTTTGAAAATTTGTCAGCACTCGAAACTTCTCTCCTACAATTTCCAACGTGGAAAATCTTTCCTGAATGGATAATGTTGTAGAATCTACCACTGCATTGAAAAATGACACCTCCAGCTCCTTCAAAGCATCAATCAAGGGCTCATCAAATGCTTCATAGGAGAAGTGCCGCTTTGTGGACCTCAGCCGTTTTTGTTTTAACACAGCCTCTTCATTCATTTGTTCACATATATCTGAGCCTGCCATTTGTGCAGCTACAAAACATGTGGCCCTGTAATTGCGCAGACCCGTCTCTGTTTTCTTTAAAAGATTTACTGCAACATCAATATTCATGCTAGGAAATTGCATCTGCTTCTTCACATGCTGAATTTGGTACAGCGGGTCATACCACACCACTGAGCAAATGGCAAAGCGGTACGACCTAACCTCTTCGGCTAGAGATTGAGCCTCTACTTTTATTCTGAGTCGTTGGTGATGTCCCTCACCTCGATCAGTGCATCTCTCACTGCAACTGCCTCATATCACAGGGGTTCCACACTCTTGATCCTGCTTTCACATCTTGTATCAGACCACATCTTCAATGTGATGTCCGCATATTTTTTTCAAAATGGTCCATCGCTGGGTGTAAGCTGAAACAAATGTAAAGTTTCTGTAAGAAACCAAAGTAATTTGTGGCATCAATAGATCCATTAGCAGCATCGGCCAACCCCAAATTCAAAGTGAATTACACATGGAACAAACAGAGTTCTGGGATTAATTTCTAAGAGCCTGGATTGAATACCCTTGTTTTTGCCCGTTGTCGTATGATTGTCCTCTACAGTCCATGAAAGGAATTTTTTAGCTCATCTAGTCTCTTCAGAATCACGAATGCTATATGTTGACCAGTGGACTTCTCTGCCTCCAAGAAACCCATGAAATGTTCCTTTATATGGGGCTTCTTCTCCAGTGACACAACCCGAATCACAATTGACAACTGTTCAGTGTGGCAGATATCTGGAGTGCAATATAAAATTATTTAAAAAAGCTTTGATTGCTTGATGTCGCTAACCATTTCTATAACAATCTTGCTGCTCAACAAATCAATGAGTTGGTTTTGGATGTGGTGGCCGAAGTTTCTGGTGTAACAAGATGTATCTTTGGGGGCATCGCTAGTGTGCTCTTGCATTATAGGATCAAATTTTGCCATTAGTTCAACTTCTTTCAGAAAATTGCCATTTGATGGCGAGAATAACTTTCCTGTATACCTCCCTGAGTGCAAAATTCCTAACCGCCAAAGAATGCACAATAGCAGTGAGGCGTGTCAGTACCGCTAACCATCTTAACTTCGAGGCCTTCAGAGGTTCCCTCTCACGCTTGCCAATGGTCTCTCCCTTTCTCATCCTCACTGATAATTATTTCCATATTTTGATAGAATTTAGAGGTTTTGAACTGTTTTCATGTGCTGTGAGCAATGAGTTTGCTCACAGCAAACTTGTTAACTTTATTTTATTCTTGGAAAATAATATGCAACAGAAACAAAAAAGGCTGTTGTTTTTCAAGGAATAGACCACCAACCAGCTTCTGGTTATATTTTCTCTCTACCAATGACTTACTGAACTAATTATGGCGACAACTTCTTCCATCAGTGTTGTTACTAGGGAATACAAAATCAGATGGCACTTGACTTGGTTCTCTGGAAACCAGTTGTGTCCGAATTCTCTCAGTCAGAAAACTGACGGCCAGTTTGCAGGGTCGGTGGACAGAGACTCATCCTCAGGAGGAAATTCTGCCACAGGCATTTCTAATTGAAGAAACAAGAGAAATAGTACACACAAATAAGTTAGCTAATCCTAGGTGTAACTCATGGTGGGATGGGGTACTAGTTTTTCCGATTTCCTCGAGATTTGGGTGTCCTTGGATACCTAGACCAGGATCGGCATTAAAAAAAACGCCTGAATATAAACAAAATCTACTCAAAAAAAGTGTTTTTTTAAAGTAGTCAGTTTCATTACTTTTCACCACTGTTATAAGCCTCAATGATACAATAAACTGTTCTAAAATACTGTAAAATGCTTTGCTGAGATACACACACATAGATGCACACATTCACACGTAAATGTGCAAACAAACTCACTTGAAGAATCTTGCTGGTAAGAAGTAGAAGCAAATAGCTCTTCATCATCACCTGAAGGCTCAAAGACCATTTATGTAGAGGCCTGTTTTGTTGTAGAAGTAGACGGCTTCTCATCCTGGCTAGTTAGTGGCAGAGGGTGTTTCGAGATATTTCAAAAGTGCCCCTGCAGTAAAATTGAA
This sequence comes from Ceratothoa steindachneri, assembly GCA_963969495.1. Lineage (NCBI taxonomy): Eukaryota > Metazoa > Arthropoda > Malacostraca > Isopoda > Cymothoidae > Ceratothoa > Ceratothoa steindachneri. The sequence goes on from OZ018332.1 coordinate 79,392,368, forward strand.
CATAACTGACCAAGGCATGAATAGTTTAGGACAATTAATTTAAAATGCCATTAAGCATAATTTATTGAACTTTTAGTCTGTAATCTAAAATGTAATATTTTCTTCACTCTCTTTCATGACATGATCTGTGCTGTAGGGTTTGTTTGAATAAAACCTAAAGAAAAGGCCTTTAACTCTTTATGCAACAACAAATTTTGACATTTTTACCAATTTTCTCTCAATGTTGTGAAAATATGAACACGATTAAACCCTAAATTAAACAATATGATACATCTGTAAGTATAGAGCAGTTTTTATTCATATATTCTATATTTTTTATTTTATTATATTGCATTATATTATACTATAATATTATTTTTTATATTTTATATATTTATTTTTTATAGTAGATTTTAAATGACTGAAAAAAGCTATATCACAAAATAGCAGTATAAATGATAGTGAAAAGTAGATGGCATACCTTCATCCTTTGCTCTTTCTCCTCTTCTTCTTTCCTCTTCTTTCCTCTTCTTTCTAAATTAAGCACCTGATGGCTTTGATCTTTTCTTATTCATTTGCGGTTATTTGACAGATCCTGATGGAAGATTCGTTTGTAATATATTTATATACTTAAATATTTGACCAAACCAATAAAAACTAACATTACATAAGACTTTATTCCCAATAGTATCCTAATCTGGAAGCATTGGAGAACAAATAGGCCTACTAAGAAATTTTGCATTGTCATTCGATTTTTTTATAAACTAAATCAATCATTTTTTTTCGATTTTCTTTATTCTTTCTAAAAGAATATGATTTTTAAAAAAATTAAGTTATCTATTTTAAGATTTTTAAACTATTATAATGAAAAGCTGAATTCCAAACTGAGCTAATTTTCTATTTTTGTCGTTCTGTGGTAACAAATTATTTGTGTGGAACGTCACAGATGTTTTTTTTTATATTAATAAAAAAAATAAATATATATATTTTTTAAGATTTATTTTATTTATATCTTTATTTTTACTTTTATAGTTTTGGAAGTGCACTCATGCCGCCCTGGGCAGCTGCCCATATTGCCCATAGGCAGAACCGCCACTGCCTATGGAAAGTGGGTTGACAAAAGTGATTTTGAAGTTGGTATGAGAGAAATATTTTTTGAGTAATTTGTTGCATTTTCTAGTGAATGATTTATTGTAAGGTCCCATTTCAAGTACTACAATTTATTGTTTTATATTTGGGGAAACATCATATGAGAAAAAGGATGGAGAGTAAATTTTGGTTAGAAAATTATTGATTAATTTGTCAACCAATTATTTTTAAAATAAGAGTTTAGAGTCTAGAATTCTTGTGCATTAAGGAATAATTAGAGGAGAGATGGTAACCTCTATATATTAGAGATTTTATTGCACTTAGTTTATGTGACAAATCACAATGGCTGAAAAAATTGATTCCTAGGCCGCTAAAAGTAGGCTTTCTGTATATTGAGGTAGTTAGTTTGTCGGTTTTTTCTATAATGACGTCTATAAATGGAAGTTGATTGACACTCTCTAATTCAATGGTATATTTAATGTTAGGGTGATAAGAGATTATAAAATTTATAAAATGGTGTGCATGTTCTATCTTATTGAAAATAGCAAAGGAATCGTCCATATGCCTAAGATAAAATATGGGTTTGAAATCTAAAGGGCAATGTTTCATAAAGTTGTTTTCAAGATGAATCATGAAAATGTTAGCTGCTATTGGAGCTATTGGTGAACCCATTCCTACTCCATCTATCTGTTGGTAAACTTTGTTATTAAATAAAAAAAATAATTCTCATTAAAAATCCTTTCTAAAATAGTCTTGAAATTTTAACGAGAGAAATTGCGAAAGGTGTTTGTACTGTTAAATTTAGGTTTAAAATAATATCAATTGTTTCATTATTATATTCTTAATAAGATCTTAATTGTCTCTTTATAATGTTAGTTTTGTTCATAATTTTGGAGTTTTAAATTTTTACTCGCCCTATTGATTTTAGTCTTAATTTTTCGAGTTTAATGAAATTCGATTACTTTAACCTTTAAATTTTTTTTAACGCCCCTTCCCTATGAAAGTATTTCGACTTCTAGTTTTAACAGAATTTCTGACTTCTTAATAAGTTTACTGACAATAGCAATTTAATCATATCTAACTGTACTTTATTGTTTTATGATTTTAGACCCTAAAAATGGGGGACACGCCCGAAACGTTGTTCCTTAATACCAAATAAATCACATGTACACCCCTTCCTGGAGCGATTTTACTTAGGTAATATGATTAAGGATATAGCCGAGAAAGGGGGGAGGGGAGCTCTCAAGGGGTGATATGTGATGAACTTGTGATGGGAGGCGGTAGAATCAACTATCTCTCACCGAGGTGCCGTCCCCTTGAGAGTTTGAGAGTCAGAACTGTGTCCGGCTTGTGCAGTTCGGGAGTTACTTCCTGCTATGCACCTTCCTGGACCCTCAGGATGATAGGGAGTTTAAGACTCCTTCCCCTAGGGATTGCATTTTTGCCCCTTGTTCAGATATATCTGGCGCTGCTTTCACCGGGGTCTCCTATTATACCTTTCCCATAGAATAAAATAGCTCGAACGAGGTAATGAATGACAAACACGGCTCACTAGAACGTCATTACATCAAAGAAGGGGTTGAGGTTGGCTTGGTCTGCCATAAATTCCTTTTGAATTCTATCCAAGTTCTTGTTCATTTGAAGATTTAATATCTGGTGTTGCATGACTCTGATCCAAACTTTGTCAAGGGCTTTTTCTACATTTTTTTCTCTGCTTTGGCCTTGCAAATCTTTTCAGGGATAATGCCAAGTACCATTCTGGTGTGTCTACCTTTACCGAATACGAATTAGAGTTTGTTTTCGTTTTTAGATTCTATAAGTCTCTGTTTAGGATCTTTTCGAAGACTTTTCCAATGAAGTTTGGATGTGATATATCGCGATAACTAGTGAGGATATCCGGTGGTTTGCCTAGTTTGGGAATGAATATCATTTTGGCGAGTTTGTAGTCGTCTGGAAAGTATCCGGTTTTTTAGCACGTTATAAATATATTTCTGATGGTCTATGTTTATATTTTCCGGTACTTTGGTTAGTATGATCCTGGAAATTCCTGGGGTTCCTGGCGCTTTCAGTTCGAATGAATATATAGCGTTTTTCAGTTCATCGGTTGTTATTGTGGCTCCTGATCCCAGGTTCTTTTTTCTTTTGATGTTTGACAATAGGCACCTGGGTTATTTTCTCTATGTTGATTCTGGGATTGAAATGCATCATCTTTCTTCAGGTGTTATTGAAAACACTGATTCCCAGTGTCGTCGGAATTTTTCTTCAGTAGTTCTACTTTCTTATATCTTTTCCCTTTGCTCGTATTTTAAGGTTATTTTGCTCCGTAGAGGCGTGCCTTTTATTCAATTAATCAGCCTACAATTTTCCTTCAGGCTTTTTTTTCGTTTATTTTTTTGATGACGCTATCCCATATGTTTCCTCGTTGTTTTTCTATGAAATACCTCATCTCTTCTATTCTTCTATTTAGCAGCATACGCCTTTCTTTGTTTGGTCCGAGAATATTTATTTGATGGTAAACAACACTCAGCTGTCTGTTCTTCTCCCTCTTCTCTTCTGTCTATCGGGGATGTGGGAGTATGCAGTCTCGTTCTCGGGATGCTTCTGGTTTCCGCTTCAATGAGAGTTTTTTTTCAATCGCTTATTTCTCCATCTATTTACTCAAAGTTTGCTTCTGAGAGATCACGTGGGTTGAAGTTCGTTAGTTCTTTTTTTTAATCCGTTCCAGTTCACTCTGCTGTATCTTTTTTTCTGGTACCGGTACTTGTATCGGATTCTGGCTGATGCAGAGTAATATTCTACATGATCACTGCATGCAATGTTGATGGGCTGCATGTGAATGTTTTATGGTAGGAAATGGCATCTTAGTGCAACGTCTGGTTTAGTAACAGCATTAGCAGTGAGTTGTATTGGAAAATCAGAGCCTACCCTTCTGAATGTCTTTTTCGATAAACATTTCAAAGATTTTTCCCCTTTGATTACTACATTGGTAGCCATTCACCCCGCCCTTTGCATTCAGGTCTCTCAAGAATATAGTTGCGAGCCCTGTGTTGATGATTAACATGAAATTATGCATTGGGATGTAGTTCCGTCAAGGTGGTTGATAGAATGTGGCTATCAGTACTCAGGATAATTCGGTTTCTACTTTAGCGGCCAAATAGGCATCGTCCAAGCCATAAGACGATTTCTTACAACAAACTATTTTATTACGTAAATAGAAGCCTTTTAGTAGTCCCAACTATATTACTTAACAATACTAATCTGAGTGCTGGTCCGTCAGCTGTAGATTTTGGAATATGATTGAACACATAGATTTAGGATCAAATTCGTGCCCCACTGCCTTGGAAACTGGCGACTGAAAGAGTATAATAGCAACTACTTACTAATAGTAGGGCAAGTTAGCTACATAAATCATGATAAATGTGCATTTTTTTTTAGGAAAGCACCAAACTTGGCACATTAGTAGGCTATCATGTCAACAAATTTGGATATTGGGCCATGTTAAATTCAGCCCCTGATGACTGTGGCAGGCATTTTTCGAAATGGCCGCTAGCGGCCACTATAATTTTACAAACTCTTAGAGTGTTCACCGAAAATCCATATAAATAGGCACTATGCGAAGGTTAAGACAGATGTAATGTTTTCAGAACATTTGTGTTATCGCGTGTTCTCCTCTAAAAAATTGTAAGAAATTCCCATTAAACCTATTATATCATCTTTTTTATATATATCTTGCTAATTATAGACCATCATTTGGCAGGGCTGATGGTGGTGGTTGCTGGCGAACGGAAGATATAGTTGCTTGTGGACAAACGGTTGCTAGTGAACCGAAGATATTGAACAACTTAAGTATGTCTAAGAAATTCCACTTCGCTGGCCTTGACTTACCTCTCCCATCAACATCAACGCACCCAAGTAAGGTTAACTGGAAGCTGTGTTGCATTTGCCAAGGAGACAAAGCAGAGTCACTGCCATGTCCTTCGTTGTCCAAGCTGAAAGTATCTTGGAGTGGGTACAGTTTACTCGCAACTAATTTTATGAGATCCAGTGAGCTTGGACAACTACCAGAAAACATTCAGTTGGAAAGACTCAATGAAGGTTATGGCATTAAAGCGGCCATAGTTGCAAATAATGCTTTGTACCATCAATCATGCAAACTCAAATATAATAATACAAAACTGCAAAAACCAGAGAAGTAAACACCCATGACAGCAGGAGAGATCCATGACGTACCGGATGCGTGCAAACGTCCCAGATTTCATCCAAGATCATCCAGTACAGAGAAGGCCAAAGAAGCCCAGTGTTTTTTCTGCATACAACCTGCAGGAACCGATGTTCTTCACCAAGTTACAACGTTTCATATGGAGACTAAAGTTAGATCCTGGGCAGCCATTCTTGAAGACACATAACTGCTCGGCCAGGATGCTAAGTACCATAAGAAGTGCTTCACAGTTTTGAACAACCATGTTAGAAAGGCTTAGTCTGATGAGTCAAAGTACAAAGACAAGGAATGAGAATTATGTGGTATTGTCTTCGCCGAACTGGTCCTCTACATAGCAGAAGCTAGGATAGAAGAGGAGGCAGCACCAGTGTTCAAGTTAGTTGATCTTGTACATCTCTATCAGGCCAGAATGGAACAGCTAGGGGTTAAGCTCGATATGAGGGTCCACTCCACACGATTGAAGCAGAGACTCGTTTCACAGTTCACTGACATACGCGCACACACAAAGGTGAGAGACGTCCTGCTGGTATTTGAAAAAGACGTTGGTGCTGCTCTCATAAAAGCCTGTGACCTGGACAGTGATAATGATGTGGTCCATCTTGCACGTGCTGCACAGACCGTGCTCCACCGCATTTTTGAAGAAGCTAAGCCCTTCAACGGATTCCCTGAAGGATATCAAGAAGAATATGTGCTATCACTGCTTCTTGCCTTGGTGAGCATGGTCCTAGAGGGTCCCAACATTATAAAGATCAGATGGCAGGTGCAACCCCTGCAACACTTGTCATTGCCCAGATGCTGAAGTTTAACTGCATCAAGCATAACTGGGCACATCACACCACAACAACTGTAACTGCCAGGCGCAGTGCTGTACAAGGGACACCAGTTCCCACATACTTAGACAGGTTTTCACACCTAAGCATGAGCATCTCCTATGACCGCGTTCTCCAGCTCTCAGCTCAGATGGGGAAGAGTGCCTGTCAACAGTTTCACAGAGAAAAAGCGATGTGCCTCTCAAACATGCGCTCAATATCTCTACAAATCAGCCATAGACAATATCGAACACAATCTCAGTTCAATGACAGCGAAAAATTCCTTCCATGGTACAGCCACCTCTCTTATCCAGCACCCCTCTTCCACTGGCGAAGGAATGAACCTAAGCATTGTAATCGGTGGTGGATCACAAAATGATTGCCCAAAGATGGTTGGTGACTTGCCACACTACTATACTCATGTGTCCCCAGTCACTATCACTATGAAGAACCTGTCTGTTCCTGCTAGTGAAGTGGTGTCCTTGATCAGAGACGGCTTCAAGGAGCAGACTGAGGAAAAATTATATATGTGGCTAGACACGCAAGGCGTGTCCTAGGGGCAATACTGGGACTGACGAGAACATATATTGGTCAGCGTTTTATGCCAGCCGCCAGCCGCCGTTAGCTCCAACCATCTGCCCCACCATCCTGCTTCCACTGTTCCTCGACAGTGCCCACACAGTGGTCATGATCCAGCACTCCACGGATGTGGTAAAGAAAGCTGTAGAACATGTGAATCCTGTCCAGACACCTGTCGTCACCTTGGACTAGCCACTGTTTGCATTGGCAAAGCAGATTAATTGGATGTGGCCAGATAAGTATGGTGAAGATAAGATGGTAGTGATGTTCGGTGGGCTCCACATCGAGATGGTCGCCCTAAAGATGCTGGGCGGCTGGCTGCGAGGAAGTGGGTGTGTACAAGCTCTGGTGCAAGCTGAGATTACAACGCCAGGGACAGCCGACTCCTTTCTTCGAGCTGCCCACGTCACCCGCACAAGAAGAGCTCATCAAATCATTGCAACGGCATTGCACATCTTGCAGCATGACGCGTATGAACGCCACTGCGTGACATATTTTGATAATGCAGAAGATCTGCTTGAGTTCGAAGACTGGTGTCATTAGAGAGGAGAAGACCTTCCCAGCTTTCAGTACTGGGCAATTGTCCTGGAACTTGAGATGTTGCTACTGGTCTACGTGCGTTCTCTGCGACAGGCTTCATTCACGACGTATCTTGAGGCTGTGACGGAACTGGCCCCATGGTTCCATGCCTTAGACCACAAACACTATGCCAGGTAGGTTCCTTTTCATATGGGGGACATGGTTGCGCTCCAAATGACGCACCCATATGTAGCCAGAGAATGTATGGCTGGCAACTTCACTGTACGAAAGGCGAAGAACGTGTTCTCTGCGATCCCAATCGACCAGACGAATGAACAGAATAACGCATGCATCAAGGGAGCACTCGGCCTTACTGACAACCCAAGTGGCCTGCGGTGTTGGATGATTGCCGGACCAGAAGTTGCCAGAGCTATAGAAAAGTTCCAAGATTGCCATCAACACTAGGGGAGGCGAGAGGACACTCATCATCACGACCAGACAACAAGTGTGCAGACCTCTTTCGCCAAGGATGTATGTGCCCTTGTCAGCGTCATGGAAGAGCTATGCAACCCCTTTAAGGAAGAGAGCATGGATCTGATTGTCCTTGACACAAAGGAAATTGTAGGTCCTTCTGCAGTTGTCAGTAATGTGAAAAAGATTGTCCAAGAGCAGTTCAAAGCTTTCACCGGAGACTGCCTAGTGGGAAGGACGAAGCCAATTGATGATGCAATTAGTTGGGACAATTTTAAGGTGTTCAGCGCTTCCACCCTGAGAAGTGTGAGCAAAGGGAAACAGTAGTTGGTCTCTCTCACAAATGACATGGCACTTT